>JAEAOA010002295.1:1905000-2167500 GCA_016746295.1 Potamilus streckersoni
TGCACTGATGCACAATCAAGGAAATGAGGTTAATTATTATAATTAGACAGAAATGTTGCTCATGCCTCCTCCACCAACATCACATCCTATGCTCTGACAACACAATACTTTTCCTTCAATAAAGTGTACAAACACACACACACACACACACACACACACACACACACACACACACACATATATATATCTGTTAATCAAAATTGTAAATATGGATTTTTTTTCAAAGATAAGATATAACTCTTTGCATAATGCCTATGCAAAGACCTTTGGCCTAATTACAGAAGATCTTACCAAAGGCAATATGAATCTCTGACTGTCAAGTACTTACCTGATATCATATTACAAATCTTACTGAAGCAATAGACTGTGTCAAGTACTTACCTGATATCATATTACACATCTTACTGAAGCAATAGACTGTGTCAAGTACTTACCTGATATCATATTGCACATTTTTAAGGTCTTTATCCCATGCCTTTTTCTTCCTTTCTCCTTCCTCCTTGTTAAGAGCCTCATCAACTTGTGCAATAACACCTGCAACAGTCATATAATTCATTTAATATATATAGTCCCTTACAAATTGAGTCATACTGCAAACAAAGATCCAGATATGCCATAGCATAGTGCACTGCAGATCATGGTCTGTGGTATTTATTCTACTGAATATCAAACTGCACAGACCCAGATATGCCAAAGCATTCCATTATTGAAGATCTGGGATTGTATAGTTTGTGGTTGTAATCAACTTGCGTGTTTTTATTGTGGGGTTTTTAAAAATGTTTAAAACAGATTTAACAATCTGAGTCATATCATTAAGATGTCTGCAGTTTATTGAGTTGTCTAGCACTGGGCATCATGCCACAGATATGTGTCATCATGTTCCACCCAGACACAATATCCTGGCATCAGGATGACCAGTCCTAACACTTACCACTTAAAGTTGAGTGCCAAGTGTGGCAACTGTAAGAACCATTTTTGTAAGTGTTTTATATGACTCTGAGGATTTGAACTTACAACCACCTGCATCTGAGGCAGATGCTCTAATTACTTTGGCCATACATGCCATCCTCTGGCAAGGAAAAAGTGTAATCCAAGTGGACAAAAAGAGTAATCTGAGCACAAAAAAATAGTAATCAACATATAACACAATAAAATTCAATGTGCCAATATACAAAATGCCATTGGTTTTTAACATCAATTATTGCTTCAAGTTTTTATATTTTGAGATTTTAAAAGGAGCAAACGACCTGATATATACAATGATGGAGACATTTTTAAAATATAGAATGCAACTGAAAATCACATAACAGTTATGCCATCTTCAAGACATTATCAAACAATTAGAAAATGTTTTATCCAGTGGAATCTGCTGTTAATTCTGGTAATGAAAGAAAAGCAACCTGCCTGGCCTTGCCCATTTTTGTTGTCAAAGTCTTTTACACTGACTGGGTACAACTTTTGTCATCATAATCACTGCTCCTGTCTGTTGCAATACTAAAAGGCTCAATTTTCATGGCTACTGCAATTTACAATGATGTAGCTTTTGCTAAACACTTAACAATATTAGATAATTTTGTTCTTGCACATGCATATTTTCTGCAATTTTGGCAGCAGGAAGCATCCGTTTGAACAAAGGACCAAAGTTGTATTCTACCACTAGGGGTAGTCAGTGTTCTATTAAGAACTTGGTAAATAAAGCCCACACATTTATAAAATTCGTATTCTACCACTAGGGGTAGTCAGTGTTCTATTAAGAACTTGGTAAATAAAGCCCACACATTTATAAAATTCGTTTCCACATTTTAGTTTTGCTGTAAAAAAAAAAGTTACTTTAGTTTTTGTGTTAGCAAAATGAGCTAATTCAAGGCATCTTTGTTTTACACTATGACCAATATTAAAATCCTTTCCACACAGCCTGCAATGAGTGTGAAGCTACCCTAGATTGGAACAATGTCTTGTGTAATTCATCCATCTGTTGAGAAACATATCTGCTGTAACATACGCATCAACTAGAATAAATAAGACTTGACCTGTTCTGCCAAATACCTACATAATGGTTCTGTACCTCATATGATTCATAACAAAGAATATGTGAGCAAAGATTAAAAATTACAAAACCAGTCTGTTCTATCCTAAGCCAGACAGCTGCTATAAATAGAAACAGGTCAGAAGTTTGAAAGTAAAAACCAGCGTGTTTCTTGGAAATAAGGCAGCTGCTATAAATAAAACATAACACTGTTATAAATGTTACCGCTAGTCTATAGACAAGTTTACAATTATGTCATTGTTGAACAGAAGCTGTATTTTCTAGAATATGTTCTATGCAATTAATGGGATGTTAATAAAAATGAGAAGACAAGTTATTAATTTTTTTTTTTACTGCTCCGATGGTCTAGTGGTTAGAGCGTTTGCCTTGAATGTGTGAAGTAGTGGGTTTGATTCCCAGTCGAGTCATACCAAAAACTTACAAAAATGGTACTAACAGCTGCCTTGCTTGATGCTCAGCATTAAGAGGTTAGTGTTTGGACTGTTGGCCTGGTGTCAGGATAATGTGACTGGGTGGGACATCTTGCTATAATGTCTGTGGCATGATGCCCCAGTGCTAGACATCACTATAACACTGCCACACTACAGACATTGTAAAGATATGACTGAAAAATTGTTAAAGCTACATTAAAAATCATAATCACATCATATTAATTTTTTTGGAGGGGGATATACCGAAAAAGCGAAAATCCAAATACATTTACGCATAAGACATAATTTAGTGAAGAAAGCGTAATGATTATGCCAAAAGCTTGATGGTTGGCATGTATGACTTAGGGCTCCAAACTGGTTGAATCAACTTATAGGCAAGTATATATGGCAATGTATATCTGTATAAAGTGGGATAAATAACAAAATAGAAATGTTTACAATCAGCAAGGAAACTCCAAAATATTGGATGAAAACATACCAAAATAATAAACTTTGCCAAAAAAAAAGGACTAATAATTTCAACACTATATGCAGGGTTGTTCAAGAAGGATAACAAAATGCCTTAGACAAGTAATTTTTCTGTCAGTTAACTACTGTTAACAGTTTAGTCCCAAACAGGTACAGATTTTGAAAACGATGTCCAAATTTAATTTTCAAGACTTACACACCACTTTCTTCCAATATCATTCTCTTGTACATCAATATCTTTATAACTATGTTATACTTAGTGCAGAATCAAACACAAATAGCACATGCCAATATGGTACAAAGAAATGTCATTATCCAAATATACATGAATGATAAGTTTGGCTTTATTTCACTGAGACTGGAATAAAAAAGTTGCTGGTCTTCTAATAATAAGTCGTGTATTAATGTCAATTTTTTTTTAAGGTAGACATAGTATATCAGGATAGTAATGTTTTGGTTTGTCCAAAGCAAATGGGGACTAAATACTTTTTTTAAAAGAGTTAATTTTAAAGTCTGGAATGGATTTAAACTGTTTAATAATTTGTCATATAGTACGTACGAAAAATACATGGAGTTAGGGTTATTGTAGATTGTAGATGCCTTAATCCTATTATGTTCCTCGATTAATGTAGACAGAGGTGAGAAATAAATTAACATCAGCTTGATTCAATATAACTAATAATTATTTATTGCTGGATTAAATTACTTTCTGTTTAACGAGACAAAATTAGGCATCCTTTTAGATATGTTATGAAGCTCTTTGTGGGGAAGGGGAGGGAGGAAGGAGAGCTAGCAATAGAGACAAAACACTTTATTTTTACATTTGGTAAGTTGAAAAATAAAATTAGATATTATCCTTTGAAAATGTCAACTAGAAAAGTAAAATGAACAGTCATGTCATTCTAGAAACAAAAACAGAATTTATATTTCACAGTACATCACTATAACAATGTTTATTACATTATAATCTAATATAGAAACCGCAGTCCACCTCTCTTGTAAAGGGCCACTCAAAAGCTACTCTTAGATAATATTACAGGTATTAGACAATGCTAAATAAAGACATCAAGTTCAAAAATGTGACAAGTGGTTAGGAAAGAAACTGTATACACCTCATAGAACCATACCACATTAAAAGTACTGCCTTCAGAAGAAAATCCTACAGCAACACTAGAATACTTTTACCATAAAAGACTGGTAAATCAACTTTAATTTCATTATCATGACACTGATACCGAATGAAGAAGTGATCTCCATATTTTGCACTGACTAAGAAGAAAATAATTAAATTACTTGAAAATGATCATTGCAACATTTTTAATAAATCTTTCTAATCTACAAATCATTTAAAATGTTTTTATACCATCATTTATTAAATTCATAACTGATGGTGACAGTTCTTCTAGATCATAGTAAAAGGTATTAATTGCCCATGATTATTAACGCTGTTTATGCAAATAAAATGACTGGAAAAACATATTCCAACTAAAACTGGACTAAGTATATCTGAAAATGTGTATTTTTTTTACAAAAATTAATCACAGAAATCTAAGTTTATTTTTTGATACATTTTTTGGACTTAAAATGGTTTTGGAGAACTCTAATTTTTTTAATATACTTTTCCTCCTTAACATTATTTCAACAGTTCTCTATAATGTCAAAATTTAGACTATCTGAAAATGTGACGAGTCCCAAGATTTTCACATTTCTGAGAGGCTGAGATAGAAAGAAAAAAAGGTTGGGCTTACATTTTTTTTCACATATAAAATTTTAATTGTATAGTATTAACCTTGTTCGAACTCCTCCTGATTGAAGACATCAAGACCCAATCCCTGAAGTTCAGCTGAAGCTTGGTCATCAAGGTGAGCCAATGGGATCAGTTCCTTATTGACATGAAATACATGCATGCTTTTTTTGTCTAATGCTGGTCCATTGATGGAGTCCTCACCCTGAGATTGTGAGGAGTCTGGTGTTGATACATTAAGAACTCCCAGTGGGATGGATGATGATATATCTCGAATGCAATCTTCATATGATGTGCTCATTTCTGTAACTGACGTTGCCATTTGTTTGATCTGTCTTCTTTTGATGCAGCTTACTAGTTTTCTCTATAAAGTTAGCAAGATTTTGTCAAACTGAAAGAAACATTCTTGTGTAAATCCTACTGTACACCTGTAAAATAAAAACAATGTATGTTGATGGCAGCAGTTTTGCAAAATTGCAGGACAAAACAAAGATATAAGTACAGTCACAGAAACTGAAATATAGAGATATGCTCACCAGCCTAGGGCAGAATCCAAAGTTTTTAAATACCATTTAAATATTTATAAATGTAATGAACTACTACTGATTAGCATCATTTTCACAAGTTGTTGTGGCAAAGCTGCAAAATAGTCATTAATGCTGTAACCTAATCTCTTCTTGAAATTTTACTTTTTGGTTATTATTAGTTCACTCTTGCAGACATGTGAAGAACAAACAAATTTAGTACAAATAGTTAACACTGAATCTGGGGTGGCCATTCTTAAAGTTTGATACTGTGCAGTACAGTTTAACCAACAATTGTGTTGGGATTTTTTTAAAATTATCCTAAATTCTGACATTGTGGTGTTAATGTATCCTGATATTAAATTCACTTTTAATCACTGCCTTTTAAACTGTTTTGCTTGATTATATTTCAAATTATACGCTGTGCGTTTTGTCCAATTTTATATACGTACATTGTAAACAACATGATGCGAGTATGATTGTATGTCTTACAAACCATGCTGGTTGTAATACCTCCTTTGTTGGTATAAAGCTCGTACAGCTTATGCTTAATTTTTGTTTTAAATTAATTAAATAATTTAATTTAATAAATTAATGTTTTAAATCAAGCCGACGTTAAGTTAGTCTTATCTTAACTGGTCTGTTCCCTGCATATGTACAAATGAGTGCTTGTTTAGTCAGCGGCCATCATATCCGAATCTGAAGTAAAGCGGTTTGGCGTTTGCTTTATTTTAGTTTGTCTTCGGAGCTATAAGAGACCGTATTTAAGTCGAAACTATTACCCATGCATACGTTGAGCTGACAATACCAACCTCTGAGTTCAACTAAAATTGCTAGAATGTTCTCACAATGTTTAGATATATTTTGCTGAGGGTTCATTTTGACCTAAAATGTATTACACAACTACTCTACTAGTTTATTGATGTAAGCGGCCCGGTTTTGTAGATATCATTTCAGCTTTGAGGAAGTTAATTTACTCATTTGATATATTTGATGATTAACTATGATAATATTTTTGTGTATTTTAGCTAACCTTTCTAATTAAATAAAGTATCTATGCCAATTTGCTTACACAGATATTTCTGTTATTTTTAATTACATTGACGCTTTTATTCTCCTTGATCGAAGGGGAATAACTTCTGAGTAAACAAATGGCGACTTTGCAGGTATTGTGCCCGAACGGACACCGGCAAAATATCAAAATTACACCGAATACCAAAATCCTTCAGGTATAAGATGAAAGTTCGCTTATACTGGAAAGTTATGTTTTAGGCATTGTCAATAACATTATCATTTATTGTCCAGATAAAGGGCTAATCAAAATATTGGCTTTAAATTTTGCAATATCATCCAGTGGCAGTGTAGACCAACAAGTAGTTCTCTGCTTTTTTTAATATCTTATATATATATATATATATATATATATATATATATATATATATATATATATATATATATATAACAAAGCAGAGACCTCCTTGTTGGTCTAGTGGCAGTGATGATTATGATGGATAATTTTCGCTCGCCACAGGGGCTCGATAAAGAGAAAACTAGGCATATCGGTCAGTGAATAGAGGGTTGGGGTCCAATATGTGTTATATTGTTATAGGTTGGACACCCAGCTCTGTACATTGACGGATAATTCTAATTCCTTGTAACTAGCCCCGTTTAGCATACTTAGTTTATGCACATTTCGGTCCATAATATACTCTGCACATTACAGAGTCGATTTATAACGAAGTTAGATTATTACAGATTCAGTTTATACAAGTTTAAGTTAACTGGAGAATTTGCCCAATTGCATCTGGAGATGTGAACCTGGTCATTCTGTACCCAAGTCGTTTCCTACACAAGTAATTTCGTACCCCAATGAGTCGCTTTGTACCCAAAGCAGTGGTCATTTCATACTCAAAATGCTGGTCGTTTCGTACCCAATGCTATAGTCATTTCATACATAATCTACAAATGTAACCACCAATATCAAAAAAGATATTTCATATGCATTTCAAGCTGTTTAAAGCTGTTCAATGTTTCATTACAAACTAATATAATAGCATATGCAGTTTTCATTTCATCAGAATAAACTTTCTATGTTGATTTTTTTTCCTTCGTGAGAGAGAAAGAGAGAGATGCATACAAATTAACAAATTTTATTACATGAATGATCAATTCTAAAATGAATGTACATGTTCATGAAGTAACAGCTATGTATAAATGGATAATAATAATAATAATAATAATAATAATAATAATAATAATAATAATAATAATAATAAAAATAATAATAATACAAACATAATTAAGGGATCATATTATATGAATTCTACATGACCTTAAATACTTTAATGGAAAGCATGATTGAAATATTAGGTTATCAAATGTTAAAATCCACAGATATCTAGTAAATTAAAGCTTTCAAGCTTAATTCATTTTCACATGTTTGATTATTTATTTGTTTACATTTAATTTTAAAATAATTACATGAGGTCTCTGTTTTTCAGCAGTCTTTTTATTTAGAGAAATCATAATAAATTCTGTATCAAGAATTATTTGGCATTAATGTTATATTTACCTCGCTTGTATACTGGGGATTTACTTAGGAAATTTAAATTTGTTTTGCTCAAACATTATTAATTTAGTATAATGATCAGAAGACAAACTTGGAGTTATATATAATGAATTAAAATTTATGAATAAGCCAAAAAGATCATTGAAAGTGGCCAAAATTTTGCACAAGTATGCTAATGTGGCAGGCAGTCTACCGAAAATTGGTTTGGCTGTCCATCTAGTATACCACATTCAACACTTATAAAAGCAGGTGACAACAATTGAAATTAACACCAGTATTGGTCCTTGGAGAAGAGAAACTTTGGAGAAGAAAAACTTAATCAAGGAACACTGTGTTATCTGTATTCAGCCCCATTAGTAAAAGATCGCAGAATTTCTAGTTGCTTTGAGTGGATAAACATTTATAATTTTTCAGTCACATTAGTCATTACTAAATAATAACAAAAAATATGACCATGTTTGTTAATTTGAATGATACAGAAAAGAAATGACTTACTCAGTTATTTAAAGCTGTCTGACATTTTCTTTTTATTTTACAGGCAATGTCAATTTTTGTTAATTCTTTTTAGTACATAGATGATATTATACAGTGAAAACGATACAATTACTGTAATTATTTGGTCAATTTTGTGTACAGATATGCTTTGCTCATGCAATTCTTAAGGCAGGAAAATGATTAGACCTTGAGAGAGAGTAAAAATGACAATACTGTACATTTACCTTGTAAATTAATGGGTATGAAAACCACCACCTTGGATATAAAACAACCAGCACCTTGGGTACAAAACGACTTGCACCTTGGGTATGAAACAACCAATTTCCACTGGTTATGAACTAATTTGGAGATGTATCTCCATGGTGGTTACAGCTTTTTTTTTGATTGCCTCTTGAATTATTCAGTTATCTAATTGAGATTATATTTGATGATGATTATTTGATTAGCAAATAATCAGTGTTCTGCAAAAACATTTGTAAATTGAGCCATCTTTACTCAAGTCTAAAATATAGTGATGGTGGATAGAAATTTAATGTGTAATTTCCTAAAGTATTTCATCACTATATGATATTCACACTAAAATTCATATAAATCTCCCACTTCTCTTTCTATAGCAAGTGTATACTTAGGCCCTGTACGTCAGACCATTATTACTGGTCATCACTGTTTGCTGTTGTTGATGCTGTTAGTAAAGTCACCATTGTGTGGCGTTATATCAGACTTGTTTGTCTAAAACAAGACAATATAATCATCAGTGAGTTGTCCATGATGTTAAAAAATTTAGTGCTGCCACATTGAATACATCACATATCAGATTATTTTACTGTTTCCTGATTTCCCTTATACATTTTGTCTCTATCCATCAAAAGCAGACCCTTTATTGTAACTGTTTATTTAGCTATTTATTTTAAATGAACCCCATTATTTTCACTGGAATTTAATCTTTGCTTCTTATTTTTGCAATGTTCCTTACACCTTAAGCTCCACCTACTGGAGCTTGAGAAACTGGTACCATGTTGCCATAGGCTTGACTATAATATAACTATGAAGCAAATCATTGATGACTTTTCCAGTAGCTATTGACAGTTTTAACTTTTTTAGAACTGATATAATTAATGATAATTGACTTCTTTGTTAATACATAGGTAATAACTGACATCTCTCTCACTTCTCTGGACAATCTGGAGTGACTTCAACAACACCCTTAGGCGAGTTCTCTCTGTGGTGTGTTCAACATGTTCCATGGTTAGCCCATACAATAACAGAAATCTGTTTTATCAATAAAATATGACAAATGTTCTTATCTGTAGATTAAAATATACATGCTCGGAATGTTTTCTGCATAATTTGAGTATGCAAAATGACAAATAGCCTGCTTTATAATATCTTTTAAATAAATTATTATATAGTGTACAACAAAATGCAGTCCTACAATGTAAGACATTGACCTAGATATTTGTGTTTTTGGGTTGATCCAAAAACAACTATTAGGATCAGTGTCTTTCATTGTAAGACTAGCCAAAATGATGCTTTATTTCTTTTGGATGGTTGATTGATATTACCAGAGTTAACACTAACTGTCTTAAGAGTCTTAAAAATGCATTCAATACAAACTTTGCATTCCATGTCCCAAAGTTTGTGTAACCATACTGGATTATAATTGGTTTCTGCCACAGAGCAGTGTAAGTTTAAACTTACAGGAGCTCAACTTTGCATTTCCCACCACTAATGGTTAATTTCTAAAGTTCTTGCATCTAATGATTCCAGTCCACTAAACTGAATGTAAATATGGCATAAAGACTTTTCTTATTAATTAAACATACATGTTACAGTGGGCATCTCCAGACTAGAGATCTTCAGACTGCAAACTAATGCATAGAGCAGGAACAATATCTCCAACATCCAAGTTTTATAAGCTTTTATCATATCAGTTTTATTTTTATCACTAGCATCTTTGCCTCTGTAAGCTTATTTTGACATAGTTTGGTCTTAAGAAATATAATAACATTATAAATAACTGCATTCCATTATTAAATTGTTGAGCTTACATGTAGATGATATAGTTAATTTGTGTTTGAGTGATTTCTTATGGTAGTTGTGTCAAGATCACTGCAATTATTTTTTATAAAGAAAATATGTCTATTGTTCAGATTTTCCAAGGTAAGATAATCTGAATAGATGCGTATCATTTTGTGAATATATTCTGTTATCGCAGCAGATCTTTAATTTACTTAATGAAAAAATTGCCATTATACTTAAATTTTATTACAAAATATATTAATCGTTTTTCTTGAAATAAAGCTCTTTAATCCACTATAGCATCTCCTCATAAACCCAACAATTCTGTTGCTTATGTACAATCCATCCTTTTGGTGCATTTATATTTATAGCTCCCTCAAATTGAAAAATTATCATTGGAGGTAAGCCATCTCCTGCTGCAGAAACTACAAGGAATAAAATTAGATTTTTTAAAAATCTGCTACTTTCATGTGAATTTTGACACTTTCAACCCCCTTCTTATTGACAGTCCATCCAGGATCAAAGTTCATTGGAGTTTTATCCATGCAAATAATCATAATGTTGGCAAAATCATCTTCACTTCTGGCCTTCAAAAATTCTTCAAATGATTTTGCTTCTCCAAAATATCATTTGGAGATGCTTTGTCATAGATTTCCATGTACGATGTACTAGATTATGTCAATTTAATAACTGTTCCATCATTTCAATTTATTTTCAAAATTCCCATGAACACTAGTCAAATAGAACCAAATTTGGCTTTTTTATGTTGGCTGACTTTGTTTACTATGTATTAAAAAAAATTGGCACACTTAAAATTCTTCATTGTTGGCTTTCCTCTTACTTTGTAATGAGTTTATTGCTTACTGTTTGCCATTTGTAGTCACAATTAATACAAATGGGCATTGATGTTTGTAGTCGAATAAAATGGTATGGTTGATGAAGTGAAGT
The DNA here is from genome assembly GCA_016746295.1 of Potamilus streckersoni. Taxonomy (NCBI): domain Eukaryota; kingdom Metazoa; phylum Mollusca; class Bivalvia; order Unionida; family Unionidae; genus Potamilus; species Potamilus streckersoni. The sequence goes on from JAEAOA010002295.1 coordinate 1,916,246, forward strand.
CAAATAAACTGCTGTGGGTTATGAAGTGTAGTCAAAATATGATGTTGGTAATGACCGACAGCTGATAAAATGCTAAGGGTAATGTGCAGTCAGATAAAATGCTGAGGGTCTACAATGGTCAAATAGAACAATAGGTAATGAAGGGGAGTCATGTAAGACATGGGGGGTGGGGTAATGAAATATGTGTCAAATAACATTATAACAATAATATCAAGAAGCATTATTGCATTGAAAAAAAATCACAGATTTTTCATATTATCCACTGAAAATTTTGAGATGGTGTTAATGAAACTGCTGGATGCTAAAATGTGACTATGGCTAAAAAATTAATGAACCATCAATTGAAGTATACACCTGCAAATTTTTTTGTCACCAAATTTAAATGTGAATAAAATCTTAACCAAAACTTAGTCTCCTTGTCATTTTTTAATTGAATTATATGTTTTGTTATATTTTGTGATTTACAGTCCACCCAATATTTACAGGAGAAAGTAATGTATTTTCTTTTGCAGATTTTAGAAGAAGTTTGCCAGAAACAAGGTTTTATGCCACCAGATGACTTCAAACTGGTGTAAGTTATATCATCTTTGAATCCTTTGTACTGTAGATACTCGTAGGTCAAGTCCAACTGAACAGACCCAGATCTGCCATTGCATAATGTGAAAGCAGATCTGGGTCTGTGCAGTTGTGAGTAATCAGTAGAACAAGCATTGTATATGCTGATCTGCAGGTTCACTATGCTATGGCAGATCAGGATCTTTGCTGTTTACAGTTTGACTCAACTTTTAAGTGAGTATATACATTATATTGTCATCTTACAAACTGGTTATCAAATATAGTTTATAAGCTGGTTTGTGTGGTTGTCTGGGATAGATCATTTACTAACCAGCACATTTGATACAGACAGACCTTTCACACCTGAAGTGTGTGTGAGTGTGTGTGTGTATATATGTCCCAGACAGATGCAAAAGATAAAAGTTTAATCTTGATGATGATTATAGTTTCACCTTTCCTGTTAAATTTGTGAAAGTTTATAAAAACAGCTTTCATTCAAAATAGATTACTTTGTCACCTAGTCTCAATAGTACAGAGCTTCCTCATTATAATAGTTTTAAGGTATCTGTAGAAGTCTACTGTGTTTTAAGTAAAGCAACTTTATACTGAGGTAACTCATGCCTATATGGGATCCATGACCATTCCTTTGTGTTATATGAGGGACTTGATAATTAGGAACCACTGTATCAGTAATATCTGTCCGTGGAGCATGGGAGCTACCAAATGTTTAATTGTCAACTGCCATATATTAAATGTAGGTAACCCAGTTACATCATGATGTTTTCAATATTTTTCATCTTTCTCAGAAGAAAATTACCATTGATTTGTAAAGATAATGTGGTAAAGATAATAGTGTTATTAGAATACCTTCTTGGTAGGGGCCCCGAGTGGCCAAGTGGTCTAAAGCGCTGACCGTTACGGATCACTGCCATCTCACCTCTATCTTCGTGAGTTCAAGTCCAGACTCTGCATAAGTGAGAAAGCCTGCATGTAGCTTCTCGTGGGTCGGTGGTTCTTCCCTGGTTCTTCCTCCACCATTAATACTGGCCGCCATGTATAGCCTATCTTGTGCTGAAAAATGGCGTTAAACCCTACAACAACAATAACCTTCCTGGTGCTCCTGAATGAAAGCCAAAGGTAGGCTCTAATATTTAAAATTTGTCGTATCATGCTCAGGCACAGAGAGTTCACTTTAAATTAGATGGCTACCATTTTTAGCAGATTTTGTTGCAGCAACATATAACAAATTTCAGGAGATAGCATACAATGATCATTTATTAAGACAATATGACCCATCCCCAAATCTAAATAGCAACAATACTCAGTATAGTCAAAACCTCAAAATTTAATGCCCATTAAAATGATTGAATTCACAGAATGTGTGTGTGTCTATATATATATATATATATATATATATATATATATATATATATATATATATGAATGTTTGGGGTCCCAAGTGGCTAAGTGGTCTAAAGCGCTCTCCGTTACAGATCACTGCCATATCACCTCTGTCTGCATGGGTTCAAGTCTTAAGATTCAGCAAATATGGATATGTGAGAAAGCTTGCCAGTAGCTTCTTGTGTGTTGGTGGACCTTCCCGCAAATTTCCCGTTTTTTTTTCTCCACCATTATTACTGGCCGCCATGTATAGCCTATCATGCGCTGAAAAATAATGTTAAGCCAAACAACAACATTATTCTATGTTTATGTTTGGATTTTCCATACTAAACATTTCAAAATTGTGAATGTCTTCATTTTGTTTTCTTGCCTGATATTAAATGTAAGGAAGAATCCTATTGCTTTTTAGGTCAAAAAGTCAAAGATCACAGGGATTAAATAAGAAAAAAATCATAATATTGGTTATACATCTCAAACCTGGATAAGATAATAAAACTGGCTTTTTTTCAAATAAGTAAAAGCCCATAAATTTTAGATTGAAGAAGTCAGAGTTGTAGGTCACTCTAATTGACAGAAGAAAATGGGTGCCTGTACAACAACATTGGTTCTGTGTCGGAGACTGGTTCCAAATTTTGTGGATGGCTTGCAATTGGAGTAAGAAAGAAATCTCTCAATTTTGGGGTAAAAGGTGAAGGTCAGTGACTGAAAAAAAATAATGGATCCAAATATTAATATTGATTCTACATCACACTTCTGACCAAACTCTGTGGATGGCTTTCACTTAGGATAAGGAATGATCTTACTGATTTGGGTGTCCAAAAATCAAGGTCAGTTTCACTGAAAGACTTAAATTGTTTTTGCTAAATAATTGTTCTACATCATAGACCTGGACCAAACATTGTAGCTGCCTTACACTTAGGGGTAAAGAAGAAGTCTATCAGTTATTGGGTCAGTATGATGAAGGTCAAGGTTGATCTGACTGAAAGAAAAATTGCTTCTGTACATGAATGTTTGTTCTGCATCACACTCCTGGAGCCAGTTTTATGGATGGTTTGCACCTGGTGTAAGGAAGATGCATTTACAGGTTTTTATCAAATGTTCAAAAGTCATTTTTACTGTCATTGAAATAATTTTTTTTAAAAAATGTGTTAGAACAATTATTTCATTTCTTGACCATATATCTTCACTAGAGTTTGTTGATGACCCGCACATTGCGTTGGTGAGAAGCCTATTGATAGTTTGGTCACAAGATCAGAGGTGACTGAAAAAAGAAAAGTAGTTGTTTGCATAAAACTTTAAATCTTAATTGCTGTCAAGAATTAACTGTGTACTTATGCTAACATCAAGGACTATTAAACATATGGTGAGCATATACTATGCCTTTCACAGTAGTTGTTTTAAAAATAATGCATTTGGGAATAAATTTTATATGATTTCCCTCACTACTTGAAAGGGTAAAAGGATTGTTAGGGTAGAGTACATGAGGGTTCTTCATGTTGATAGTACATTAAATCGGAGATAATTGTACTGATAGATCTTTAGGAGCAGAATGTTCATTTAGTTCATTTGGATGAAATGACCTGAACTGTTAAAACACTGATCTGTTTGATATGACCATTTGGTCCTCAATATTATTTATTTGTGGGGTGGGTTTTATTGCTGACTGAACATATACTGGTAGTATACATGTGCACATGCTTCATTTTATACCTGGTCTTGATACTAATACATAAAATTTGTATTACTACATAAAATTTGCAGACATGGAAAGAAGGATTTAGACACGACTCTATCCGTTCGTTATGCAAATCTTCCCAACAATGCAAAGTTGGAACTTGTCAAGTCACACAAGATTCGTTCTGAGAGCAATGTGCTTGTGGCTGTACAGCTTGAGTCTGGAGAGAGGCTGCAACAAGAATTTTCTCCAGGGACAACTCTTTGGGAAATACTTTGTCACTGGGAACAAAAACCTGACAGGTGAGTATATCAAGCATACATGGTATAATAGTAACTTAATGAGTCATCCAACATTTGGCCCTCAAACCAAATATTTCCTAAAAACAATACCTAAGGGTCATAGTTTCTTTAACTGCTTAATTCTCCTTTGCTAAATAGCACCACTTCATTTATCAATCAGCAATGTGCAAATGGTTGAAAGATTTTGCATACAGGCTTTTTGGGTAACTTTTGAAAATACATATAGAAAAAAGTGAAGACCAAGAAGGTCATAAGAAGATGTAATGTTACTTGTTCCAGGAAAAATGTTAAATTTTAGCCTTTTTTTAATTCCCATTGCTTGATCTTTCAGAAGATATGATTTCAAACAAAATATTTAATATGTCAAGTCCAGAAGGTGAAAAAATAAAACAGTTAGTTTGTGTTTGTCTAACACATAATCTTAATGTGCTGGAACCAAGTGTTGAACCTGAAGCTTCTGAGATTACAGCCTCCATATCATTATTCTATCAGGTATTTTTTGATTTAGTCTCATGGATATACCTTGAATACATGCAATACAAACAATAAATTCCTGACACATTTTTTAAAATTTCTTTTTAACAATGATAATGTAACTATGATGTTTTGCAGTCCATACAAGAACAAATTGACATCAATAGATTCAAGTCAGAACCCATCAATCCAGCCTGTTTGTATCTATATGAGGGAAGAGGTAAGTACATTAAGTTTGTTTGTAAAAAGAAAATATTTCCACAGGTTAAATGCATTATTTAAAATAATCTTCACATGCTAAATACCTCATTTTGTGTTTATAAATAACCTCAGTAGGATAAATACCTCACTTTGTGTTTAAAAATAACATCCACATGTTAAAATACCTAATTTTGTGTTTATAAATGTCCTCCACAGGTTAAATAGCTCGCATCATTCATAAAAAATATCATCCACAGGTTAAACACCTCATTTTCTGTTTATAAATAACTTCCACAAGTTTAATACTTCAGTTTGTGTTTATTAATAACTTCCACAGGTTAAGCATCTCATTTTGTGTTTATGAATAATATCCATAGGGTAATAAATTTATAAATGACCTCAATAAGGTAATACCTTACTGTGTTAATGAATAACCTACATAGGGTAAATACCTCATATTATGTTTATAAACAAAACCTCAACAGGGTAAATACCTCACATGTGTTTAATAATAACCTCCACTGGTTAAATATCACACTTTGGGCTTATAAATATCTTCCACAGGTTAACTACCTGGCTTTGTGTCTGACTCTTTAATACTGTACATTCACTTTTATAAATGTTGTAACAACTTTCATTGATTATGTGATGTCATGCAGTATAGAAACCACACCCCAGATGCATACACAAATTTAAGTACTTTTGAAAATCTTATTTTCTTACAAAACTATGAAAACTGATATCAGTAGAAATTTTCTGCCGTAAAGGTGTTTATAAAATCAGATTGTGTGAAGCTTTTACAGAACTACAGGCTCAAATCCTTTGTAGCAACCTTGTCAAGGAAAGAAAATCATTCATTTTCAATTGAATGTGCAGTTTTACATTTACCAACCAGTTAAGCTGGTTTGTGGTAGGTGATTTTGTGCATTGAGCTGTTTAAAAAATATATATGTGAAACTATCAATCAGCATAGTTTCTAAATGTAATTTACCGTATATATTGGGACACGATACAATAATTATTTTTTCCTGTCCAAGAACTTATTGTGAAACTTTTTTCGCCTAGGTCATATGTCCCAAGACTTAAAAAACAAAATAAAGCTGTATTGAATTTGTGCTCTCCCCCACATGTTGCAATAAAATAGATATACAAAACACTTATTTGATAAGAAAAAAAGAAACTAACCTTGCATTGTTATCATTTATTTCTTTTTCTCTTCATCATGAGTGTTAAAGATAAAATATATCCACAAACACCATATATATATAAAGTGTACAATTCCATACTGTAGCTTGTATTAATTATGTCCAAAAACACTTGACATGTTGTTTATTGATATGAACATTGAGAAACAAATTGTGTTTCGTTGTGCTCAAAGGTTTGAATATGTTATCCAACTGAAAAGTGGATCCCACGATATCACAAACAAGAGGTAAATAATCAACCGATATCTTAAAGATAACTGTCGTTCATGCATGGCAGAGTGTTAGGCAAAATAACCTAGACTGAATTATATCCAGGTCTACTGTATGACAGTATCTCACAAATAAAAATCAGTATTTGAAAACACATTCACTTGAGTGCAGGTGACAATCTTTTTGCTAGCAAGGGTTACAAAAGTATCTTTAAAGCAAGTTATTGCTGTGTATACTATTTACCTTCAACATCAATGCTCTTTGAAAAAATTATAACTACAAATGCCAAGCACATAGAAGCCTGGGTGGTGAATAAGCACAACTGGCAGTGAGCAGTAAACTCTTTGAACTTACTGACAGGACATCATATTTTTGTTACAAAGCAAGCTGACCTTGGAAGCCGACCTTGGATACTTTGAAGCTGGGTCTTTGGTGTTTTTTTAGGATATCAATACAAATGTTATTATATTGCAAAGCAAGCCAGCATCATAAGCTATCTTTGGATTCTTTTAAGTGTGCCGATTTTTTAAACAAATATACAATGATGGCTGAGATATGGAAGCTAATGTTGGTTACTTTTCACTGGAATTCATGAAAGTTTGAAAACAAATTGAGACATTGCAACAAATTTTAAAGAGACACAATATAGTGCTTCATACATGGACATCAATGACCCAGCATCCCCCAGAATGTTTGGAGAAAATAAAATCATGTGAAGGTCAGAAGCATATGATTTCGCAAATGAGAGTGAAATCATCAACCGATATAGTGAATACAACTGCCATTCACACATGAAATGGTGTTAGATACAAAATAACCAAGATTGATTTATATATATATATATATATATATATATATATATATATATATATATATATATATATATATATATATATATATATATATATATCAACTATATGACAATATCTTGCAAATATAATTAATCTGTTGAAAATTTGTTCATTTGAGTGCAAGTTACAATCTTTTCAATAGCATTTGTTGCAAAAGTATCATTAAATCAAGCTATTGCTGTATATATTATGTACCCATTTGTAATAATTATAACTACAGATGCCAAGCACATAGAAGCCCCAGTAGTGAATAAACACAATTATCATAGAGCAGTAAACTAACTCTTTGAACTTTGACAGGACATCAAAGACAAAGGTTATTTTGATTACATTGTAAGCTGACTTTTTTCTTTTTCTAAAGTATATCAATACACAGGTTATTTTATTGCAAAGCAAGCTGAACTCTGAAACTGACCTTAGATTCTTTTAAGTGTGCTGATTTTTTGTTTTTTTTTAGATACAAAGATGGCCAAGATATGGAAGCTAACTTTGGTTCCTTTTCACTGGTATTCACGGGAATTTTGAAAATAAATTGAAACAATGAAACAAATTTTAAAGTTACACAATATAGTGCTTTTTGCACAGGTATTGATGACCCAGTGTCACCCAAAATATTTGGAGAAAGTAAAATCATGTGATGAATTTGTGAAAGTCAGAAGAGAAGTAGATGATTTCACTGACAATATAATTATTAACATGGATGAAATTCAAGTGTACTCTGATCACATTCCTAGATGGACTGAAAATAAGATGGGGATCAGAAGTGTGAGAATCAGTAAGACTGGTGCAGAGTTGAAAAAAATCTTACTTTAGTCCTTGCACCTTGCAGTTTCTTCAGGTGATGCATTGCCTCTAACAATTTTTTACGGTATGAGAAAGGAAAGAATGGATGGTAAATATGGAGGAGAATGGTTGTGTTGATGAAATGCTTCTGCAGTGGATTAAAGAGTTTTATCTCGAGTACACAGATGCATATTTTTTAAAATAAAATTTCAGTTGAAGTGCATTTTCCAAAATGAAATTTTCTAAGGATTTAAAACGTGTCTCATAACTTACAACTTGATAAATTTATGTGTCTCAAAACACACAATGCACAAAAAATTACTTTTAAAATTAATCTATGTTGTCCCAGTAAATATGGTGTCCCAAGATATATGGTAAATATGGTATTCATATTTTAGTACATTTTAAACTTTTCAAACCATTTTATGATTTTGCACCATGTTTATATTGTCATAGTATTTCTTAAACATGCACATATGAGATTGTAGTAAAGGTATGTAATTATTACTGTAATTGGATGACAATTGTTCCATACTATTACAGTGTGAGTTTTGTATTTTAGCAACAGGTATAATTTATATTGTTGGTTATACTAATTAAGTAGATGTTTCTACTTTAGCTATTGTACATTGCATATAAATAAGACAGGATATTAATTTTAAACTGTTTCTACATGTGACTAAGAAAAATAAAATATGTGATCCTATCACACAGGAAGTTGGAGTTAATATAGTGTTTTTACTGTTTGTTTGAGTATTTGTTCATTCATATATAAAAAATTTTTTGTTTGAATGTTATGGCCTCAATATCTTAGATAGTGTTTTACCTTGCTTATGAAAATTAACATGTTACCTTCCAAGAAGAATAACTCAGAATTTTAAAAACTAGGTCACAATGACTTACTTTCCAGGATAGTGTGCTTTTGTATTTCAGCCATCCTTTCATTTCAACCTCAATATATTTGACCCAGTTTTGGTTCACAGATGTATCATCAAGAGTATATCAACATTGTTCAAATCAGATAACTGTAACCTAATCCTTCTTTTACCAGCATTCATGATTATTGGCATATGGATGCACCTCAGCAAGAACAACTTGGGGAAAACTAGGTCACTGTGACATAATTTTGATGTTTATTGACTTGATTGTCATGCATTGTTTTTGACTATTTCATCTTTAATCATAAAAATTGATAATTGGATGCAATTGAAGGCGAAGAACTTAAATTATACAAAACTAGGTCACTGTCACCTTGTTTTCATGCTTACATGACTTTTGTATTTTCAACCCCTTGTTTATTATTATACTCACAGTATTTAGGACCCAATCTGCCTACACTTTTGAAAATTATGTAAATTCATATGAATGAGCGTAACTCAGCTGTACCAAAGTAGGTTACTGTGACCTATGTTTCATTCTGAGTGACTTTTATATTTGTAGCTACTCGTTTGCTACACCCTCAGTTGGATCCTACTTTGCCTACACTTAAGAAGTTTGATATGTAAATGCATCACAAGTAGAGTAATGCCATCAATCCAAAATTAGGTCACATATTTTCAGTAAGCTTAACTGCATTTACATTATCAGCTTTTTATTCATTGCACCCTCAATATTTTGGACCCGATTTCAGTTATACCCAATAAAATTGGTCAAAAAGAGAGACTCAGATATACCAAAACTTGTTCTTTTGCAGCCTAAATGTCCTGTTTAAGTGACTTGTGCATCAGCATTTTTTATTGCACCTTTAATATCATGGGACCTACTTTACTTACCTTCATTACATTAATACTGGTATGTTGCTGCACCTCAATGAGAATAACTCAGCTGTACCAAAGCTAGGTCACTGTGACCTGATTTTCATGCTTGAGTGACATTTGTATTTTCAGCCTTTTTTGCTGTATCCTCTATCTTTTTATCTTATTACATCTAGATTAATCAAGCTTTCTTTTGAGTATAGATTGATGAAACTTTGATTGTTGGTGAATTTATATGAAAACCAGTAGTATATTAAAGTAATATTTCCTTTAGGGTGGCTTGGTCATTAGGTTAGACTTACAAGCAGTGAGTAACAGTTCTGAATCCAGTCCAGGTCAGCCTGAATATTGCATGGCTAATTTCTTAATACACATTGCCTCAAAGTGAATCCTGAATATCAGTATTTGTTTAGTTGGTTACTCCAAACATGATCCATATAATGAGGGAATTCTTGTTTATGAGTAAATTACTTGTATTCATTGAAGGTTATAGGAGAGATGGCTTTGAAAGACACCAGTCTGAGAACATTGGGGCTGACTGGAGGAAAAACAGTGATAAGGTAATGTAATACAGTCTTCTGAACATTATCAGATCTCTCTTTTAGCCTGCTTCTTCATTTAGATGACAAAATATTATGAAACATTTTTTTTCTCGCTTAAATCTTCAGAATTATGCAACAGTCAAACTATTTTGAGAGAGATGTTGATAATTATTTATGTTCTGCATGTTTTACAATCTTTGAATTCACCACAGCATAATTAGCACCTTTTATTCGTTTTTATTTATACTGCCTACATTGTGTTAAAAATGTCTACAATTTCATTTATCTGTTGATCCTTTCTCTCACAGTACTGTAAAAATCTGTCAGAATCATATTGCAGAAGATTATGTTGCAATTTCTTGCACAGACATGATTTTGTGAATGCTTGCTATCTGAAACAAATTTTCACAAAAACGAATAGAAAAATATGTATGTTTTTACTTGTTATTGTGTAACATTTAAATCATAATTCAAGTCCTAACCATGTTACAGGCAATGGGCTTGAATGCCGTACCCAAAAACCAAATGAAACTGCCATTCCAACTTTCTGGCCCAGTGAAATTTGCTGAGTATGCCAGCTTTCAGAATTTTGGCCTGTCAAAGATTGCATTGATGCTTGTCTCTAATTTCAAAGTGACAAGTGATACTTGTTAATTACATAACTCAGGTTTTTGTTATAGATGTCTTTGGAAATAAAAGTCACACATCTTTAATGTTTAGTCAGATGGATTTGTGTTTGAAAGTGTGGTTGGATGTAATGCAACAACCACTCCCAACAAATAATATTTATCATTTATTTTAAAGTAATTACAGAGACTTGGGCATACTTGCTCTTTGGCAAATTATTACTTGGATTGATAAAGCGCATTCTTAATTTTTTTAAGAAGTCATTAATTACAGTTCCTCTCATTTTCAAGTTAGGGTTTCATTAGATGAGTGTGGGCATAATTGTAATGTACAGAAAGATAGGAAAGAAAACAACACCATTTCAAGAAAAAAAAATTGTAACTCCTGCTGTGATATTATGTTCTCATGTTGTTTGGCAAGGTCAAATCTCCCATGGATAAGTTTAGATTTCCATTCTTCTTGCCCAGATTTTCATCAGTTTGGTCCAGCCTGGCTGACGAGTTCTCAACTTTTGTTTTGTGATCATGATAATGGATGACAGAGTGTTGTTATTAGGGAGTGTTCTGGTTGCTCTAGAGTGATAAATCCACATTAGTGATCTCTTTTATGTTCCCACTAACACACTTACATGATCTTATGGTTTGAAATCTTTCTATCATATTGATATATGACACTCATGTCATGTTGTAAATGTTTTTTAACTTTTATAGATTTCAAAGCAGCATGTTATATTTTCCATCAGGGTTCTTGATAACTTGGAGCCCCAAGTATTTTCTGCACTTTTATCAAATTTAATGCACAGAAATTACATACTGTAGCTAAATTAATGCTTGAAATTTCTCATCCATGAAAATTTATTGAGAAATCTACAGTGAGAAAAAAAAGCAGTTGTAACCTTAAAATTAACAAATAAAAGAAGAAAACCATTTTCTTTGTCAGAATTCACATTTTAAAAAGTCCAATATCAGTGGTTGTCTAAAGTTATAGATTCAGCTCAGATCAGCTGACTTGACCAATAATCTACATTTATTTGCTGCAACTTATATGCCAGCAGTTAGATTTTTGAAGAAATATTCCATCTTACAAAGAGTATAAAACTTTTTGTATGCCAGAATATTGACACATACACCTAATACAGTGATGAAACAGGATTTTAAAGTCATATTGAATATGCATCATTATCACCATGCTGCCACATGAATGGACAGTATCTTAGTCTTGGATTTAGACGGAAAGACCCAGTGTGCCTGTAGGCCTGTTGGAAAACATGCTTACTGCCTCATAATTTATGTAGGTAGCATGAAGGCCTATTGTTTCTGGGTAGTGAACATCTAGCATGGCAAACAGGAAGAAAGAAAATTTTTGTTTCCTATTAGATCATTATTCATTTTCCTTTCAGTAAAATATATTCACAGTGATAGTAGAGATATTGCTTTATTACATAACGATAAAAATATAAATAATAATAAAATAACATTACCAAAACAACATACATAAATATACAGAATTGGGGAAGCAACAGTATGACTGATTTGATGATATGGCATGTTGCATGGGATTAAACATTCATAAATCACAATGCTGTCATCAGTTTAGCATCCTACAGTCAGTAACACAGTGTGACCCCGCTATAACACAGTAGTTGGGAGCCATAGAACCCGACTGTGTTATAGACCCAACCATGTTATAAGCAACCAGGTTAGTTAGCTGAAGAAAATAATGCATGTAACCCAAAAAAGATTGTGAGGTGGGGTGGGGTGTTAGGTAATAAATGTGGGCGCAAAAATATGTGCTTTATTGGCAGTTAAATCTTAAATCGATGCATATGAAATGACAAATGCACCTGTAGCGAAAACAGAGAAGACATATATAATATTTTACTTTATTTAATCACCTGTGAATCTCATCACATACATTGAATCCACAAAACAAGTCATTTCATGATAAATATGCACAAACACACACATTTAAAATATTCAGTAATTTTGTCACAGGTATATAGGTCTGAATTCACTGTAAAAAATAATAGCACAATCACATAATGAATCATGAAGCACATTTACTTTTCACCATGTCCCAAGTCAGTAACAGTTAGTTTACATTTTAAACCACCATTGGTAGCATTCATAAGCATAAACTTTTTTCCTGCTAAAAGGAATCTTTCACAGCACAGTAAACGTGTTCCAGACATGTTGGAAAATGAAACAGTCCATCAGATTCCATTGCTTTTATTTAAGTTCAGTAATGACTTCCTTTGAAGAAATGTTCTTTTATTGAAAATTGTAGTTGGCTTTCTTTGGTGAAGGGTGCATGCGTTATTGAAGTCACCGCTAAAGAACATCTTTGTAGAACCAATAAATACCACTTTCTTATTGTGGCTGCAGCATCAAATAATTGTATTATATGACTTAGACTGATTTTTTTTCATTAGCTAAGTACATTTACATAACAAACAGCACTTCAAAGGTAACCCTTTTTTAAAAAAAATTTAACACATTATTTTATCTGTGCACATTTTCAGAAAAATGGTAGTCCATTTAGATCAATTGTAGCTGCTGTTGCTTATTGAATAGACCAAAAAGAAAGTTTTCTTTCAAATTTGTGGTTGCAGAGTGATGCTGGCTTCCATGCATGTGTCAGAAATTTAAAGAAGGGTCAACAGACAATAGAGACAGGTGTTCTGGTCTGATGACAGAGATTGAATAGTGTGACTCTAGTGAATTAATTATGTGATGACAGATGTCTATTGTTTTATATTTTCTTATGGATAAGTTGTTTTGATTAATTATGTGCAGTCTTAGATCAGAAGAGTTTTTATAAGTTGTTTGCTGTTTAAGATGGTTTGTCAATATAGACAAAGCTTTTGTTTATGTAACAATAAATTTAAGTGCATTTTATATCAAGGTTGCATCTTGCTTTGACTCTAAACTTGTATACTCCAAACCAATCATTGTAAATACAAGCTTAAACAGTCAACAATGATGCCAATAAAAATAATTTCAAGATGATATATTTTGCTGCCAATAAGGAAAAAATTTAGCAATTTGCAACATTGATAAAGCCCTGTGCAATTCCTGAATAAACTTTTTGCTATTTTTGTACTTTTAAGAAGAAAACTATTTACTCGTGTACAAGAAAAATATAAAATTACAGGAGCCTCACCACAATCATCATCTATTATTCATACATATGCAATCACTTCCCCAAAATGCTAATAAACTTGTTATGTTTTTCCATAATTTTAAGAAATAATTTTGTTACGTACAAGAAAAATAAATGTATATGCAATTTTGGGATCCATGACATGACCATATTATGGTCAAAATTTGTGCTTTGAAAGATTGTGCTATAACGGGTTCACGTTGTACCTGTAAGTTGAGTCCTACACAGGTGCCTTGACTTTGAAGAGCTCATAATAAAGGAGAGATTATATACTTTTTCACAAAGGGCTTTGGATGCCGTATATCATTCTCATCCCGACAGATTAACACTGAGTAAAACTTAAAAACATCATAGAATCAATTTAGGGATTTTGTGATTTAATATACTAATACCCATTATTCACAGAATGGATTTGAATATGTAAAATATTAAACTCAGTCAAAATAGTGACAAGAAAGAGAAAGTAATACTAAGGATTACTGATTTGTGATCAGTATTTTCACTCAATCAAGTAAAGTTTTGTAATGCTATAATAATTAATTGCATTCTTAATTCACTTTTTTCACATTTAGATTGATATCACACATACCACTTTGTAAAATGCACTGGGGCAAGTTGTCAGTTTACGGATTAAATTAACATGTGGAAATTTAATATAATGTTTGTTGATTTACAGTATTCTCCCATTATAACACTGTCCATGGGAGCCAATATATACAGCCTTATAGTGAGACTGTCTTAGAATGAAGTACATGATGTATATAATTATACTACCACCTAATTATATGGGATGCATGATCATAATTGATTTAGAACTTTAACCATATCATGAAAGCTCTTACACTGTAGGAATACTGTATATGTAGGATAACTCATTTTCAGGATATTTGAATATATATTCTACCCTGATTCAGTTATTTAGAGTTGTTACTCAATCATGATGAATTTTTTCTCCTTTTGCTTTTGTTTGAAAGTTTCTCTTTAACATTTCAGATTTCATATTATCTTCAACTTTTAAGATTTCATCTTCAGCTTTTGACAACCAAATGTATTTCACCTCCAGTTTTGAAAACCTGTGGAGGATCATGTACATATCTAATTTAATTAGAATTTTTTCAGTTTCATCTATTTTCTTGTTAATGATGGAATCTTCGTTTCAGCATCATACTCTGATAATCTTGTCCAATTTTTAAATTTTTAAATTTCATGTGAAACAAGTGCATTAATTTTGTAGATTCCAAGGCAATATGTACTTTGATTTCCATATAAATGACATCATAAACTGCCTTTTTTTTCAATTGATCCCCTAGGATGGTCTGTGGTATTGTACCAGATTTTGTTAAGACATGTCATTCTTACTTGTTTGCTGGATTTCAGTGAGCTCATTCTATATTACTTGCATACATGTATGACGGACTCATCAGTCAGCTTTGAAGATTAAAGAGTAAAGTGTGAACAAACATTTCATATAACATTTGCAAATGTATCATTTTAACTTTTTTTTTAATTTGGTCCTTCTCTCATGAGTCTGTTTATCAAGGGCAACCAAGGCAGTCCTATGATTGGTACAAATTGATACATTACTTTGATGATTGGTACAAATTAATATACTATTAATACACTATTTCAATGATTAGTACAGATTAATACACTACTTTTATTGGTACCAATTAATACAATATTTAGATACATGAAATGGTTTTATCTTGTTAGTGAAGCATAGCCATGGTGGCTTTGGAGATATATATGCTGGATTCACTAGTTTAATTCCTGTCCAGGCTAGACATGCCCATTTCTGGCTGCAATGGTGGGTCACTGAGCAAGGCACTTTACTTGATTTGCCTTTTGCACAGTAAAACCTTTCATGTGCTGACATGCCCATAAATGCCAGACAGATCTTATTCAGGATAACTGTCATGAGAGAGGCCTTCCAGTATGGGAAATGCTTTGTCAGGTGTCTTTTTTGGGTGAAATAGATTAATGCATTTTGACATTGCAAATTTCTGTTGGGGCCAGTATGGGAAATGCTTTGTAAGGTGTCATTTTTGGGTGAAATAGATTAATGCATTTTAACATTACAAATTTCTGTTGGGGACAAAGGCAACCGAATGATCTAAAAGCACATGCCTTTTCTGATCACTGCCATCTGACCTTTGTCCACATGGGTTTAAGTCTCTGTCTTGGCCAGTGTAGGTATGTTAGAAAACTGCCAGAAGCTTCCACTGTTAAGTTAAGTGGTTCTTACTGGGGTTTTCCTGGATTTTTCTTCCACCAGTTGTACAGATTGCATTATATAGCTTATCGTTTTCTGTGAAATGGAGTTTACAACTCAAAACAACAACATCTAATTTCAGTCAGAGATGGAACAAATGCATATTAGATGTTCATTCTAATTAATTTATATCCTGAATCTATCTCTTATCATTGATTTTACATCTGCTTCTCATTCTCATATAAATTCATGCCATTAATGACCACAAGCCTGTACATTTCATTTCAATATCACAGTTCTGGTTTCCAGTATGGACGTTTAACTTTCCAATAAAGGTTAACATGTACATAATAAATGTAATGGTTGCTTTAATCATTGTTTATTCATTTTGATGTATTCTTCAGACTTTTGCATAGACCTGTGGAAGATGCAGTACTAGCAGAAATTATAGACAAAATTGAGAAGGAAAGAAGAAAGAAAGTCAGATTGCAGGAAATAGCAGCCAAACGATTCCAGTCAGAAGAAGGAATGCCATCAGAAAAAGATTTGCAATATGAAAGTTCTCAAGAACCATCATTAGAAAAATTTGCAAGGGAGGAATCAGAAAAATTTCCTGATGCAGCAGAAATTTCGACAGAATCACATGTTTCTAAACATTTTGATCCTTCATGTGAACCCACAAAATTAGTGCCTGCTCCTGGAGATAGCAAAATTGACAAATCACAGGATGAAACTGAATTAATGGAAGTTGACTCTGGTTTGTCACAGGGCAAAGATGAGGTAACCAAACACATGGATAATGAGTACAAAGCAGAACCTCTTCCCAACCAGAGTTCCTCAGGTACAGAAGACAATGCAAGTAATTCAAGTGAGAGAACTCAAATGGAAGGAGAACAGATGGCATCAGATGCAAGGGTTGCTCAGAGGAGTGCAGCAGAGCAGCTGAGGGCACTCAACATTCCTGGTGTTCAGGTTTTTACACCAAATGATTTCAATGATCTTACACCACAAGAGCAGGAGGTAAAACATGCTTGTGAGTGTGTGTGTTTGTATGTGTGTGTATGTGTGTGTATATGTATATGTATATATATATATATATATATATATATATATATATATATATATATATATATATATATATATATATATATATAAAGAATACAAATCATATGGCGAAATAACAACCCTTTCAAGTGCACTGGATCCACCAAGGGATCACGTGTGTCAGGGATTGAATAAAATAGATGCAATAAACTGACGAGGAATAGTGCAAAACTAGTAACTAACTAGCCTGAGCGCTTTCGACTCTTGATGAGTCTTTTTCAAAGGCAAATACAAAATATACGACAAACAAATAAACACAAAAACGTAGACAGCCATGTAGAGGTTTACAAACACAACGTTTTTGTGTTTATTTGTTTGTCATATATATGTTTTGTATTTGCCTTTGAAAAAGACTCAGACGAAAGCGCTCAGGCTAGTTAGTTACTAGTTTCACACTGTTCGTTGTCAGTTTATTGCATATATATATATATATATATATATATATATATATATATATATATATATATATATATATATATACACACACATATATATATACACATATATATACACATATACACACACACATACACACACACACACATATATATATATATATATTGGGTTGAATAAGAATATTAGCTTCAAAAGTGGTGGGATGTTTTTTAGTTATTCGCAAAAACAGATAAAAATTAATGGTGATACTGATGGTGGCAGAAGTGGTCATGGTCAGGTTCAAGATTGAAGTCTTCCAAACCTAGTTACATCTCAAAACAAAGTAGTTTAGCCATGACATCCACCTTCATGGGATGTAAGGACATTGCAAGTTAACATCTCTAGCAGATGTTGATAACCATTCTAACTGATTGGATTAGGGAGGTTACATACCTTCTTTAGAAGCATAAAAGCACTGACTTAGAGTTACCTAAATTTACAAGTTCTTAACCCAGACTTTACAGACACACCTCATGAATGGTAATTGTGGTGGTAGTGCATATAAATAATCAATTAAAATGTTACTGAGCATCCACCTCTAGGCTTCCTTATGCAGATGATTATAAATTTAGTTTAATTTGCATTGATTGTGTTGTGAAAGTCTTTTTTGTGAGGCTGGTTTGATCATGAACAGTGCATTTTAGTTAAAAATTGAACGTTATAACAAAACTCAAATTCTTAAATAGTGCGGGTGTATGTATGTATGTGTGTATATATATGTGTGTGTATGTGTGTGTGTGTGTGTGTGTGTGTGTGTGTGCGTGCGTGTGCATGTGTGTGTCTAGGACATCCCCATCCAGACATCCCTTTTCCGACTACCCCCACCCAGATATTTTCCCCCTGGAGTCCCCCCCACGAATATGGGTTGTCCCCTCAGTCATTTTCCCCCCATGATTATGAAACTTAATTCATTTGATATGACATTTTACTAATAAAATAAAAATTTATCTTGAATAATGTTCAAAGAAAATGGTTATTTGAAATAAATTTCAGTAGTAATGATGTCACTATTGTTGAAGTCGGTGACTATGTTTGCAATTCTCGAAGAACAGTCTTTGTACTTCTTTGGTTGTTAAGATCCATGAGTGTGTGTGTAAGAAAAAGAGAGAGAGAGAGAGAGAGAGAGAGAGAGAGAGAGAGAGAGAGAGAGAGAGAGAGAGAAGGGGGGGAGGGTGGTGGTGGTGGTGGTCAGGAAAGTAGAAGTCAGTGACTATGTTTGCAATTCTTGAAGAACAGTCTTTGTACAATTTTTATGGTTGTTGAGGCAAATGTCCACCAAAGATCTGATTTAGGCTGACATTATTTAAGCTATGCTCACTTCTATTGTTTATCTTAAATATACCAAATATGCACAATAAATAAAGGTTAGACTCAAGCCTCTTCAATATACTTCAAAGAAACCTCATGGTCTACAGTGAGTAAAAGCTCTAGCAATTGATTGACAAATAAACAATGCCTATTTTTGTTTTAACTAACATTGCTTAAAAATGGGTGTGAATTTATGTTCACAGTTCAAATGTGGTGTCAATCTACCCTTAAGATCCTGATTGTGTGTGTGTGTGTGAGAGAGAGAGAGAGAGAGAGAGAGAGTTTACATTTGATAATTCGGTTTTTTTTTCAGGTGACTACAGTCATATCTGTGCACTAACTGTGATGCGGTATTCGAGTAAACATCAAAACTAAATATTACTATATATAAATAAAGTATAAAGATAATAGGAGTGATAAGTGGAGGATAAAAGTCCTATCTGATGGGAGGGAAAGTTCAGGGGGGAACAGCACATTCTATCCTTTTTATAATGCTTTTATTTATGAGGTAACTGTCATCCATCGACTGGTTCTGAAAACCACCTGACTGATTTCATCCAAAATTGACAGAGATCATCATGGCATAAAAATCTTTACAAATGCCAGTATGCTGTAAAAAAAATTGATGTATATAAACCTTTAACCCTTTAATCACTAAGTAATTTTTTGGCATAGAGTCCTCAACACTAAGTAACTTTGGAGATGTAAAGCAAAATGACTTGTGGACTTTGAAACAACATAACTTTGCCAATGTTAAAGATATCTGGCTGGATTAGGTGTCAAAATCAAGGTTAAAAATCATATTTTATGACTAATTCAATAAAATGTGCATATCTATTAAAACTGTTAAAATGCAGGTGCAAACAGGTAACACAACAGGTAAAATACAAGTAATTATTTTATTACCTCTTAGAAAACATAGAAAATTCTCAAAACTTGTTCAATTGACTCTAGATGTACTAGTGACTAATCACAATAGCAGCACAAGTCTTTCTTTCATGGTGTCCATAATATATAAAATTCTATAAAATGAACCAAAATGATCTCCAAGGTGAGATCTCTCCACACACCTATATCGCTCTGCCACATTTGATCGTCACATTTAAGTTCGTTAAACGGACAATTTTTCCAAAAACTTCATCTGAATAGAATATTTGAAAAATATTCTGAAGCTTTCCTGGAGCCATCTAACAATCGGGTGTGCCATATTCTGTCAGAAAACTGAAACAAATCTCTTTGGTTTTCTGGCTTCGTACAAACAAAACCATGTGGAGCGTACAATTCCTCTGGTTCAAAATCTTCAAAGTCCTCTTCATCATAATCACTGTCACCCACAAGTGCATTCCATTGTCTCTCCATACGTCTTCTCTCATTTTCATCCAAATTTACCAGGTCGAAAATATTAAAATCCTCCGATAACTGTTCTCTTAAATATCTTCAAACGTGCCATTTTGGATACAAATTTCAGCATTCGGAAAACATGTTAAAAGTTCCTACTTTGTTCGATATTTCTAGTTGTATACAAGCTAAACTCACGTGATCATCCAAATATAACATCTACATTAGAAGATGGAAGTTATTAGCGGTACCCCGAAAGTTATTTAGTCAGGGTACTATAACGTTAAAGAAGAACTTAGTCCCAGACCAAAAAGTTGGTCCATAGTGATTACGTACTTACTTCCCCCTGACTGCTTTTCCGGTCTGCCGTGATGAAAGGGTTAAATTACTTTTCCAGAACTACAGAACATAATTTGATCAAACTTGTCAGAAAGCATTGTGGCACATTGACCTTTCAAGCTTATACATATGAATGTTGTAACAAATATTTTCAAGAAAGCTGTCTGTTGATAATTGCTACTTTAAACTTTTAATAAAAGATCCTAGACCAGTTTTAACCATACTTGGAGCAACCTGGCAGAAAGACCTTTGAACTTTGTTCAGATGATGTAGATCTAACATCAGATATGGCTCTTGTTTCTAAAAATAGAAAACCTCTAAACTTCTTTAAAGCTGCTTTTCAGATTTCTATCAAATTTGGTAGAAAGTATACTGACAGGAAATTTTTACAAATGATGGCAGTCCACCATTACCAAAAGTATAAACCATTAATTGACAGTCTCTCCATAATTGATGAATGGAATAGTAAAAGACATGGCAGAAATTTTTAGAAATAATGCTATTCCACCAACAAAAGGCATATTAGTTTTTAAACTTGATAAATTTAGCCCTGACAGGTGATCACATAATGGTATTTTCAAACAAAGATTTCACAACTATTAGTTGATTTCTAAATTCAACACATTGACTTTTGTTCCAATATGTTGACAAAGTAATGTGAATCAATATAGAAGAGTCTGTAATCTGATTATCCTTACTGCTGTGTGTTCCATATATGTTAGGTTTAGTCATTTTGATAATTAATCGCTGTTTTTTTTATAACTTTTGATGATTACCAAGATGACAAAAGCCAATACACTGAGGAACACTGTATTGTTCAGCTCAAGTCAGCATGATATTCAGTCACCAGTAGTTAACAATGGGATGTTTGCCATAGTGGCTTCTCTCTCATAGGTTATGAAATGTACTTGAAATGGTGCAAGACTAAAACCAGTCAATCACATGACAGTTTGATATTGGAGATGCTCAGTGTTTATGAAGGAAGTGAGTTCCTTCATAAATATTGAGCATCTCCAATCACAAACTGTAAATTGCTAATGGACAAATAAAAAACTATATTATAAAATGAAATGATGGAGGGTTCTTTTGGTAACTGCTGAGAAATTTTACATCAAAAGACCAACATCACACATGTCAGTTTGGCCGGTATAGTATGTATGTTTTATCATTGATATATCACAAAATGTGATCATTTTTCAGTATATTCAAAGTACAGTACATATATTTTATTTGTGTCATGTAGAAATACACATACATTTCCAATAGAGTTAAGATTGGCTACAGACAACTGTGTGTTGGTGGTTCACATCCCTGCCCAGTGTGTCTGCTATACAGTGAAGTTATGTACCTCATAGGGCTATTCAGTATCCTTTTTGAAAACTGTTAGAAAGTTGCTTCTTGAGTGGGGGTTTGCTTCCATTTTTATTCATACTGATTAAGTAAATATAAGACAGATGTGATTTAAAAATGAAAGATGTAAATGAAGAAAGTAAAGCACTACAAACAGAATGGTTAGCTTCTTCAACAGCAGCTCAGTTACCAGTGTGTGTGTGTGTGTGCATGTGTATGTGTAGCATTACGTTATATATATATATATATATATATATATATATATATATATATATATATATATATATATATATATATAGCATCTGAATTAATCACTGAATAAAGACTTCTGAGTGTATATTTATAAAAAAAAACACTTTGTTTTCTCTACAAAGTTTAAATTCCATCCATAAATGTCTAATCCAAGAGCATGTATACAAAAATGTGGCAATATTATATTAAAATATTTCATTTCTTTGGTTCACTAACCAAGAATTTTGTATGCTCCATAACAACATTGTTTAAGTGAACAATGTGAAGCCTACTTTGGTCTTTTGTTTTTTATTACAGATGGCTAGGAGACTTGCCCGGTCATTTATGCCAGCCATGGGTCTAGTAATGCCAGATGACCAACAGAATCAGGAACAAACAAAACACAATCAGCAGTTGCCTTTTTCAGATTTCAAGGTAAATCAAAAGATTTCCAGTGTTGCCAAATGTATATGTACCATAAGTGTTTTTCATTCTGCTTAGCCAAGTTGCAAGTATCACTTAGCTGCACCTAAAGCAAAGATTTGATGGGAACATCAATTGGTTTAACCTACATATCTTGAACACTGTTTACGGGTACAGAAATCCAATATCAACATTGTCCAGTTTGGAAATTTGTTCTTATAAATTATTCATTCATGTGAAAGTAAAGTATGGTCTGTAACTTGTGAATAGGACTTCTCTGAGTAAACCTTCATTTTGAACCCATTGCTGGACTCCTTTAACTTTTATGAGTGAATGTAATAAATTTTCCTGTGAATGCATATTGATGAATTGTTTTCTTATAAAGCTAGGGCCACAAGTGAACATTGAATAAAAATGTCAATAAAACAAGCTATAATTCACAATGACAGAATGTAATTTAAAAAGAACTCCGAGGGTTGAAAGATTCCTGACTGAAGGAGTTTCCTTAACTTTATGCTAAGAAAACTCAATAATCTGATGTCCTATTGAAAAATATCAAAGATAAAATCTCAAGCTGAATTCATAATCACACTTTAGATGCTAGTACTGATTCTGCAGTTATAGACCAAGAATGCATTATTGTTAGATTTGTAGACCCTGACCATAAAAATCAAGTTACAGTTCATGCTAGTGTTGAACATCTTGAAAGCTCAGATTATATCAACATACATTTTGATGCTTCTTTTAATAACACATAACATAATGACCTTCGCTGATGAAAATGACATTCATAGCTTCCTTCAGCATGTCAGTCAACTCATATTGGAAAGATTTCAGGAGCTTTCCAAGTCTCCACTGTCTCACTTTCAAATATTTAACTTCTGAGTGTAGTCATGCTCCTTAAATGAACTTGCTTTGTATGGAAATGTAGCTGTTGGTTCAGTGTGTACATTCTCCAACATGTTTCCATAGAGATATTAGAGCATTCCTGATCAATGGCTGAACCTAAGTCAGGTCCTCTACTATCCTTTCTCTCTCAGCTACTTGAATCCAAAGAACAAAAGTTTATGCATGTGAAGACAGCATAGTATAAAATATTATTTTCTTCAGTGAACCAGATTAAAAATGCTCTTTGCAGTAATCTCAGACAGACAGTTCTAATCAGTCAGATCAGGATTGCTGCCAATGGACCTAGTTTTAAAAATGACTTTGACCCAGTAGGTAGTGTAATGTATTTGTTAAAGAAAGGTCCTGGAACAAGGCATCTCACACATACCGCCAAGCAGCTGAGATCTTAGCATGAACCACAACTTGGTACAAGCCAGTCTCTGTAAGATCTGGTTGATGTAAGGTTTTTGCTAGACATCTTTGACAAAATATGGGACAATAAAGCTAGAGTAAAAGTGAACAAAACTGTTGATTCTGGTCAGTGTTCTCTTCAGTAATCAGTCTGAACTGATGCGTTTGTGACAGTCTCATTATTTTCAGAGTTTTTCATTTTGTTTTTATTGCCAGCACACTGACTCATCACAATAGAAAAATAGTTGACTTAAATGTTTGTGTAAACTTTTTTTTGTCTAATTATATCTTTTATAATAAAAATAAGTTGAAATGTACAGTATATCTTGCAAGTCACAAATCCATACTGCATGCATTTAAATCATAATAATTAATAATTAGTAAATCTATTGTTGCAGCTTTTAAGGAACTTTATCTTATAACTGAATTACATATGGCATTGAAGACAGTGGGTGGTGGTGGATAATAATAAATAGATATCTCGAGGCTTTAGATGCACTGTATCTGTTCATGCTTAGTTTGATAAATAAGCCCTAATACCTCTAATGGGATGATGTGGTTTGGGCAAACCTATACAAATTTTGGGTGCCAATTTAACAGACTAATCCAATCTCTGCCATTACTATTGAAAACTTGACATGGGAAAACAAAAGTAATACTAAGAAGTAACGTTTTCCAAAACATTTCAGTGATGCAGACTTGCTTTTCGACAAAAATTAAAAATGTAGGACATTTCTACCAATTTTGATGGGTTTGGAACCCCTAATCAAGATGTACATACTTTGTTCTGATTTTGTTTCCCTTTGCATCTATATAGATTGGAAGGAAGGAATTTTTCCCTTACCAGGATTGCAAATTCAGGATTCAAGATTGCTTCCTAAAGCTATTTGATTCTTAATAAAACCAAATTTGCTACACAATTTATTTCTTAGTCAATAACTTGAGTTGACAACCATCAGTTGTTACCAAACTTTCTGGATGATTCTAAGGAAACGTCTGTTGATTTTAGGGTTAAGAAAGGCAAAGGTCAATGTCACTGTGACTGAAATGAAAAAACAGTTTATGCTCAGTAACATTAGTTCTATATTATATGCCAGGCCTGTCAGTTGTAGATAGCATGCACTTGGAATAAGGAATCAAATGTTAAAGTTACTGTGATTGAAAGAAGAAAATGCTTTCTAATTGAAAAACATAATTCTAAATGATGAAGCAAAACCCCAAAAACTTGGGATCAAAGGGTTAAAGATCAAGATCACTTTGATGCGTAAAAAAAACAATGTTTGACATTATAACTTTAGTATGTTAACAAACAATTGTGGAGGGCTTGCACTTAAGGCATGGAAGTGGCCTTTTTGATTTTGGGATCATAAGATCAAAAGTCTTGGTTAATGTGATTGAAAACAAAATATAATTTGCAAACAACATTTGTACTGGAGTAAGTTTCTTGACCAAACTTTTGCCTTTGGCTTGTGCTTTGGGAAAAAAGAGACCTGTAGATTTTGGAGCCAGAGGTCATTTTAAGTTAGATAGGAAAATATTAACATTATATATATTCAGCACATTAATTCTAGTTGAGAACCGCTTACCTTGACCAAAGGTTAAAGTTATTGAAACCTCTCTGTTAGCAATCTCCCAGATCAACCATACTGCCAACATAGAGGAGTGTTAAACACAGGGCAGGTATAAAATATACCTTTGCTGGTATTGATGCTACATCAAAATTTATGTTTTTAGGGTAAGTATTTATGATAAAGACCTGTGTTAAAATTATTGACAGTTTTATGTTGTGTACATGTTGTTGTAATTAACTATGATTAACTATTGCTGTATGTCTACAGTTTGTAGCCTGATATGCTTGGAGTTCTATCTCACCTTTGTGAGCTGATGGCATTAGTGTCAGGAAAGTTAACATGTTTTTTGAGAGTTGCAGCTTTTATATGAGATTAGATATTCAGCTGAAACTTTGAGATTATATGTGCCTGATGTTGGTAAAGTGATAGATCTTTTTAATCAAAATATTTTTATAAGTACATTTAGATGTGAAAACTATGTTCTTCAGAACATTTTTTCTTAGTCTAAATTTCTTCTTTTCACAGTTTCCAGAAAAGACAAAAGGAATGGACTTGTACCACAATGAATTAAGGTAAAACATAAATGAGTGGATTTTACATTTTTTCAAGCATTAAAATCAGCTTTTCTAAAGAATTAAAATTGTCCTTTGTTTATTTCACATTTAATTACATCAGACTGATCTAGTACTGTCTTAATAAAATTCTTCAGTTTGAGAGTACACTCTAAATCAAATGCTGTTGACTCAGATTTTGTTATATATATGCTGTATTTTTATAAGGAAACATATATATTTAGCAATATTCTGAACTCAATTAACTCCAGACTTAACAATCTTCCATATATAGAGAAAATTGTTAATTGTCAGCTATGAACAATGTTGTTTGAATAATCACTAAAGTTTATGAGTTTTGTGTGTATAAGACACAGGTTGTCTAACAAATAAACTGGTTTATATATGTTGGCTTGCTAATAAGACTTACTAACTTTGTTAGTGTAATATTGTCCCTTGTGGGCAGGAAGTGAAGTAAAAGATCCAATATTTTGTCTGATATAAATAAGTGTGTTTCAATTCATATGTAAAGTTTTTTCACCTTGATCATTTTTTAATTATCAAAACCTTTTACCTGACTATACAAATTTATCCTCAGTGTTCTTTGTCAAACCTTTTTTAAAAGGTACAGTAGAGTTATCTAAATTGAAAGTTTTGTTATAATATTTACGAAAATATTAAATCAACAGTTTTTTATTTGTCTTAGTAATTTTCTTATATTTAGTGCATCAGTTGTACAGAAAGAAAGACTTTGCATTCAATAAGCTAACCAAGAGTATAACTTTTGAACTTTTCAAATCATGTCAACACTCTATGTGCTAAACCTAAGCATTGAAATGCTTGACTTGGAAATTTCACACATTTCATAAATTCAGCTCTGTTGATTTTTCAGATGCCCATATGGGTAAACTATTTTAAGGGGACAATTTAAGACCAAAGATAGAGGTAGAGGGATACTTTTGGTCAAATAATTTGTTAATGAAAATGTTCACAAAGTATGTATATTTATCATTGTTTTGCTTTGGAAATCTTGCTGCGTGACTGTAGTAGTGCTGATATTTTCTACATCTGCATTCATAATAGTAATAAAAAATATTAGAAAAGGCATGGTAATATCTTCAAAACCATTATTTTTAATGAAATCTATCAGTATTCCAGGAATTAAATTTGAAAAAAAAAGTCTTTTTTTCTTCACTAATTAACTATTCCACCCCTTTCAGGGCTGGAGTTGTTTTAAGCACTTGCCTTTACCAATCACTGCCATCTCTGTCCAAGTATGTTCAATTCTTGACCAATGTGGGTATGTGAGAAAGCTTGCAAGTAGCTTCCCATGGGTTCTACCCAGGTACTTCTTCCACCATTTATGCTGGCTGCCTTATATGGCCTGTCATGAACTGAAAAGTGGCATTAAACCCACAACAACAACAACAACAATGGCATCATTGAAAAGTTTTGTTGGCAGCTTATATGCTCACTTGTATGTTGAGTCCAACTGTAGAATGTACAGAGCTAGATCTGTTGCTGCATAAAGAGCCAACAGATCTGGATCTGTGCAGTTTGTTAGAAGTAATCAGTTCAACAAACTGATTGTGCATTAGATCAGTGTTACAACTCTATGGTCACAAACTAAGTAATAGAAGCAAAACCAGCAAGGTTTGTAAAACCTAACAAAGAATTTAATTATCAGTCATAAATGGAAATGTGAGAGGAAGTATTGTGATGTAAATCCATAATAATCCTGACAAAGTTCTATGAAAGTCCTAAATGAATGAAAAGTTTCAAAACTAGAAATGTACTGGTCTGCCTAGAATCTTGATGTTGTCAAGATGGAATTGTCAAGAACTCCTTTGAATAATTCAGATAGTTTCAGAATAATATTAAGGTCCTGGGTCTGTGTCTTGAAGAAGCACTACTCAGGTCCACACTATATCATGCACTAATCAAATCTGTAGTTCAAGGGTCAAGTTCATTAGCAGCAAAAGAGAACAAGGTCAGCATATCATGTGCTGTTTGCAGTATTTATTACAATATATGCTTGCATGAAAGATGAGCTCAACTGCAAACTGCAAAAGACCCAAATCTGCCATTGTATAATTCACCTGCAGATCTGGATCTGCACAGTTTGTTACCAGCAGTTAATAGAACAGATGACAAGACCCCGATCTGCAGGAGCATTATGCTAAGGCAGATAAGGATATGTGTTATTTGCTGTTTGACAACTTATAAGTGAGTATATTTGGTATTCATTATGTGATAATCATACATGACAGGCAGAAGAATCTGTATTTAAAGTCTTGCATGAAAAAAATTTAGCTTAGTCTTTGTATAATTTGAACGTCATCAATTTTTTTTCCAGTAAAGTAACTCCAGAGGATTTTAAGGTTTGTAGTCTTTAATGCTTGTTTTGTTTTCAATTTAACAAAATGACTACTTCTTACTCCAACTAAACTGCAGAAGTCCAGATCTGGTGGTACAATTTGCAAAGGCAGCTCTCTGGGTCTATGCAGTTTGTAGTTGGATCCAATTTATAAGCATGAATGTATGTGTGTGTCTGTACATGGATGCATGCATCCATACACACACATACATATTATGTACACTGTATCAATAATATGCCATGAGATGTATACATTTTTCATTAAAGGGAAGGGAGGCTTACAAAGTTTCCTTTCGATGAAAACTTTATAGAGCCAGTGGTATATTAGTGATACAACATACATACTATATATCTTTTATTTATATCACATACAAAAACATATATTTGTCTTTTGAATGGATTAACATTGACAAAAGGAAACTGTATTGACTGGGTGATTGAACTCATATCCCAGCCAAGTGTGTCCGCTACAAAATATAGTTCTGTTTTTTGGGCCTGTTCACAATCACCTTTTCATTTTGATCAGTTGAGTTTTTTCAGTTTTGAGATTCTATTTTTCTTCACATTGATTAAATCAATATAAGTTACTTATGATTTATCCATGAATGATGGTTTTAATGAAGAAAACAGAGCACTACTGTGGGCCTGCAGACTCATTGATTCTTGAATAATGAACACTCATCAATCCATTGATGTACAGGCACAAGGAAATTAATGTGGAATAGAATCTAAGCAAAGCAATGAACTAACAAACAGTAACTAAAATATTTTAATATGTTTAAAGTTGATCTAATTCGTTCTTCTGCTTTAATTAACATTACTACCGACCATAAATCTCTCTCCCACCCTTTGGTCAGTTTGACTTAACATTTACCATCATTCTTCATAGGCCCAGATACGTTGTATTATTTCACAAGTGAAAATACTCTATTCTCATCTTTTCATGGATTTATGGATTTTCACGCTTGATACGATAGTTAATGGAGGGGGACAGCATTTGGGTATTTTTATATTTAATTAATGATAATTGATTTTTAGAACCATATAATAAGTTTAAGAAACAACACCAACAAAGCCTTGAATACATTACATATGTGTGCCACATAACCAATACATCTACCTTATTGTGTTGATCAGCATTTGCAACTTTGTATCATTGATTATATAAACACTTTAGATAGATTCCAAGGGAAGTTTAAACATACCATTATTGAAGAACGATATTGTAGGTTACTTGGTGCAATTCCAGTTTCAAGGTTTGTTTTATCCAGCCCAATTTCATTTTCTCTCTAACTACAGGTTTCTACATATTTTGTCCCTTGTGTATGAGAGGTTAGGGAAAAACATAAAAGAAGAGATTGAGATTAAATTGTGTATTCATTTAGAAAATAGGGATTATTATTATATTTTATTGTTATTTTCATACCTCACTAATGATTAATGAGTGAAAATTCATCATTGATCTATAGGAATAGACCCAACAGCACACAGTTCCAAGAATGTTTATGTATGTGTATTATTGCACCATATTATCGCACCTTGGGCAGATCACAATTTGATATACAGATAGTATTGGTTTTTTCAAATAGCTTTATGCCAAAACTTTAAATGGCATGTTATTGTTGTAGTCATCATTATCTCTCAGCACAATTAAGTCAATTTATATACTATACAGATAAATTATATTTATGATGTAGTTTTGGTTTCATCTATTAAATGTGAAACAGGTTTTAGTGCATTCAAGTATAAAGTTATGCCAATCCCCATCTTTCTACTCTTACCTCCATCCACTATCATTGCTTTTCCAGGCCATAGCATAGTAATTGTTGGAGAGAATTCATGAAACTTAGCTCAGATATATATAATGACTCCATAATGTATTTAACAATGTAGCTAATCTCATCTTCATGGTCAAGATCCAGCAATTGTGTATCCTTGTCCATAGTATTATTTTTTAACTACTATGATATCTGAATGAAACTTTGCATATGTATATATCAGAAGTTGATGGTGTGTTGTCTATGATTTCTATCCACCTACAGGTATAACTTTTCTATTACTTTTGAAGATATTTAAATGAAGTTTTAGCCTGTTATATGTTTTAACTTGGTTAATGTTAACTTAAGTCATTGTTATGCTTCCTTATCCAGGCTGTAACTTTTTAACCCCAACTGATATTTTGATGAACTTCTACACCATATCAGGTCTCTAGCTCAAAAGGTCAAGGTCATTAGTAGGGATAATATTGCTAGACTGTTGTTTAATGTGTTATTTTGTAGTATGCTTCTTTGCATATTTATAAATGTATTTGTTTGCCACTCATTGTTTTTCTGTACCATGATTGTTTTACATAATTCTGAATATATATTCTAGCACTTTTTTGTACTAATTTCTGAATGTAGTATATTTTTTGTATTATTCATAAATGTTAGAAGAAAGTGATTTTTATATGTGAAATGCACTTCTTTCCCAATTATCAATATATTTACAATTTTCTGAATGATCATGCAAAAAAATGTCATTTAACTAAAGAGGGATTGCATTGTAATAATGATGGTATTGGTTTTTTTCAAGGCAATGTAGCATTTTATTTTAACTACATAGGAAAACTAGTTAAAAGTCATATAATTTTCTTTATTTGAAGATTTCCTGTTTTGCATAGCAGCTTTTCTAAGATTTTAATTTGCAGAAACAGTCTTAACAAAATGGATAAGAATAACTAGATATTAAAATTTACAAGAAAATTTGTTGCAAACTAAACTTTGATAAACAAAGCAACACTTATTGAAATTGCAAAATACATGGTACTGTACTATCTTTCTCTTTCAGCCTGTTGAAAGACAAACTGTTGTGTTTAGTCTCGATGAAAATGTCAATAGAGGAGAAATGGGTGATGAAGGTGAATATTTTTCACATAAGTAATTGGGTCTTCATCTTAAACAAATAGTTGACATATTTCCCCCACGTTATCCATGCTGCTCACAGATACAGTTTTTTCTCTCAAGTTTTAAAACTTTTGTAATTTGCCTAGATTATTTATGTGATGTAAACTAATTAGTGCTTTGATGACGTAGCAGAATGATTTGCGTTTGTAAAAGTGTTTGCATAATGCTTGTTTGCAATACCTTATACACTAAAAAGAATATACAAACAAAAGGTGTTTTTAAAGTTAAGTATTAGTTTAAGGAATAAGCTCCCAGCAGTATATTGAAGACTGGCATTAGGCACAAGCTAATAGCATTACTATCAGTGCCATTTAGAATAGGTGAGTGATGTGATATGATTTCAGTCTGAAGATTAAACCAGTTAAAAACATTGATGGCTTTTTCATTATGGGTGAATTATGTATAGCACATTTGGTGATTTTAGCAATGGCAATGTACAGTATTAAACATCACTGTAGTCCTTTATCTCTGTGTCACCTCTCATATTTATATTTAATTCATAATATATCACAGCTTTCATTCTGTGAAATATCTGTGCAGAGCGATCTCTCTTTCTCTCTCTCTCTTTTGGTACCACACATTTTTAAACCTTTTCATAGTTGAAAAACATTTTTACTCCTCTCTCCATCAGACTGAAATGATATGATTTTTATCAAACTTGAAATATTGGCTTATATCATCATTATTTTTGATGGGTTTGATCATGTGTGAGATCCTCACATATTAATTACGGAGCCCTGGAGAGGGCATGAGGTGCAAAATATTGTTTTGTTCTCTCAAGTTAATATTTTGGTTCCCTCAATTTAGTAGTTTGGTCCTTCACAATAATAATTTGTTCCCTCAAATTGACAATTTATTCCTATGAGTTATGATTCTGCTCCATCAGATTATTTATTGTTCCCTCAAGTTAATATTTTGTTCCCTCAAAATAATGATTTGTCCCTCAAAATACAATGCATTCACTTAAAATATTATTTTGTTCCTGCAAACTCATCATTCATTCCCACAAATTAAAATTTTGTTCCTTGAAATAAATATTTCATTTCCTTGAGTTTGTAACTTCCCTTAAATTAATATTCCTTAAATAGAAACAATGAATTCTTCTGCAGCAAAACATGCCAGAAGATCAAAGATTGGGGGGTAGGGCAGTAATGGTGTGGAGTTTAGTTTACTGCTTAGTTTAGTTTTATTCAAGATATGTAATTATAGTATGATATTTTGTGGTAGGTTTCTTAAATGGTTCCTTTACTTAATGGTGTCAGACATATGCTGTACTGTGAATTTGAGAGGCCATTGTACCTTCACTTTAGCATGTCAGACATCTGTATGGTGAATTCAAGAAGCTACTGTCACTGGAACTTCACATTTATTTGATATTAAAGTGTTCATTTCTTTAAAATTTATGAAGAATCAATAGATTTTTTGTGTAAATTGATTCAGAATTTAAAATAATTGCAAGGTGCTTAATAAGAAAGAGACTTTTACCTGAAAAGTTGTTGTTGTAGGGTTTAGCGCCATTTTTCAGCACAAGATAGGCTATACATGGCGGCCAGTATTAATGGTGGAGGAAGAAACTTGGAAAACCCAGGGAAGAACCACTGACCCATGAGAAACTATTGGCAGGCTTTCTCACTTACCCACGTTAGCCGAGTCAGGACTCAAACTCATGCAAACAGGTAAGTTCATCGCTTTAGACCACTCAGCCACTCGGGATCCTTTACCTGAAAAGTACACCATGAATAGAGATAACAATTTAAATGTGAAGTCATTTGTGAAATTGCCATCCGACTCATAGTCTCAACTTGAACTTGCAGTACCTATAGAAGAAAAACTACAGATAGGTAGATCCACGGATTAAACTTCATTTTTAGGGAATTAATTAATGATTTGAGGGAATGAAATGTTGATTTGAGGTAACAAATTGATAATTTTAGGGAGCAAATTATTTTTTTGAGGGAGTGAAATGCTAACTTCAGGGAATTAAATGTTACTTTGAGGGAATGAAACATTCTTCACTTCATGTCCTATGTTAATTTGAGGGAACAAATTAGTAATTTGAGGGAACAAATACTAACTTAAGGGAATGAAACAACATTTTTCACGTCATGTCCTGGGTGATGCTCCATACATGTTGCACCAGATTGGATGTGAGAAGTAAGCTTGCCAGTAGCTTCCTGTGGATTGTTCATTGTTCTTGGGGATTTCCCAGATCCACGGATTAAACTTCATTTTTAGGGAATTAATTAATGATTTGAGGGAATGAAATGTTGATTTGAGGTAACAAATTGATAATTTTAGGGAGCAAATTATTTTTTTGAGGGAGTGAAATGCTAACTTCAGGGAATTAAATGTTACTTTTAGGGAATGAAACATTCTTCACTTCATGTCCTATGTTAATTTGAGGGAACAAATTAGTAATTTGAGGGAACAAATACTAACTTAAGGGAATGAAACAACATTTTTCACGTCATGTCCTGGGTGATGCTCCATACATGTTGCACCAGATTGGATGTGAGAAGTAAGCTTGCCAGTAGCTTCCTGTGGATTGTTCATTGTTCTTGGGGATTTCCCATGTTCTTCCTCCACCAGTTTTACTATTTGCTACGTTTATCCTATCATTTGCTGAAAAATGGTATAAAACACACAAACATAAGCCAGCTTAGTGAACTGGTCAGCTGGTATGTTACACAAGCCAGGTGTATGAACTCAGGCCTCACTTGAGTCGTTATGATCAAAATGTAACAAACAGAATCTCACATTTCTTTTTATTCAATAATTCTTGCACTAGCCAAGGCTGTCAGTGTAACAGAATTGAGACCAAGTGGGTTTTCTCCATTTGGATTAAATGAATAACACAAAACACAAAGTGATGAATGAATGGAATTTATAAAGTGAAATACTAGATATATATGTGAATATAAAAACAAATACACTAAATCTCACACTCCTATCATATAATTGATACAAATCACCCTACACTCACTCACTCACAAAATGACAAGAAAAAAAAAATACAAAATATGATTCATTGGCATCTATCCTAAAATGAGAAGTGCAAATATACCTTGTATCATGTAAAAGTACAAATATACCATGTATCATTTAAAATGAGATTCATGTGATCTCTTGTAAAAACATTAAGCTTTAAGATTCACAAAATCTCCTGAGATTAGAACAGACAAAAGAAAATGAGCAATGCTCATAATGTTATTACTATTGTTTCGACTAAACTATACTGCATTCAACTAAATACACAAATAGATGGACACATATCACTGTAAACTGGAACAGATATTCACTTGACAAATTATCACTCTACAGTTTATTCAAAATACAAACTGAAAGTCTGCGGTTTCACTAGATCCCTTTCTTACTGATCCATGTTCATATACATCTTTTATATGTATTCATTCACATACATACATGTATTCATACACATAGACGGCCTGTCGTAATACAGATAGCTACATCCAACCATGGCTATCTACAGTCAGCTCTTATTGGACACTGAATTTCCCTTAAGACATCATCAGCACCAATAAGACATCATCAGCCCAATAAAACCTTGTCATTCCCAATAATGTCCAATAAGCTCCAATAATGTCCACTAAGCTCCCATAATGTTCATTAAGCTCCCATAGTGTCCACTAATGTCCAAATAGTATCCAATAGTATCAAATAGTCTACAATAGGCTAAAACAAAACCAAACTATTTATTACTAAAATGGTAATAACAAAGCATGCAATGTAACAAAGCTTCATCACCTGACATAACATAAAACATAGAAAATAAAATAAAATAAAGCTTTGACACTTACCCCTATGGCCTGAGATGATGGTGGAAAGTACGTACACCACTGACAAAATCCAAATGACTTTTGTCTCAGTGCGATAATATGTATCAAGCTTAAATCCATTGGAGTGAATAATAGTTATAGTCAAATGTTCATGTATACCATGCTTTCCCATGACTTTCCGTTGCATAAAATTTTGAAATAACTTTACCTGTAGTAGAGTGATTCACCCCAGGTAAAGTTGTACACCTGTACAACAAATAAAGATGGAAAATAGATTCAAGGCATGACCAAGTTATTTATAGCATTATTCTGTGACAGTCAGAAGTGCAGATTAATCAAATTGTTTCATCTGTTTAATTTAAAATTAATTCTTATGTTAGATCTTCAATTTATAATTGTATTATAAATAGTTATCATTTCTTGTCTTTACAATAAATCATTTCAGATTTGCCTGATGATTTCTATGAGGTGACAGTTGAAGATGTGAAGAAGTTGATGGCTGATATAGAGAGGAAAAGGTAACTGAACACTAGGACTTATAGCAATAACTGCTGGAGACCTTATAATTTCTCTGATTTTTTAGTGGTTCATGTTGTCATGCATTTGTTTTCTGTACAATTTTTCAGCCACAACCATTCTTTTTCAACTGCCATTAAATTCTAATTTATGTGCCAATTTGCTGATGTTACCATCAGGTGGCAACTTGGTGTTGGATTAATAGCACATGATAGCACCATAAACCATCATCATCATCATCCCCTTATAGCCAATCAGATTCACATATTCAATTCTCCCAAAGATTTCATTTCTTGATTTTTTTGTGGCTTATTTTAATCAAAAACTTTATATCATTTTCCTCATGGTTTTGTTTGGAGTAATTTGGCTGCTATTTTTCAGCCAAGCAGATGATCCCCCAAAAAAAGACAATAATGTTGATATGTCTTTGTCATCAAGGCATTTGCATGATAGAAGAACACATAAACAGTAGCTCAGTGATCATGATTATGTATTTCTCCTTCAAACATATTCAGTGATCACAATGATGTTAAGAAAATAAACTGTTTACCTCACAAATCCATCCCTCCCAGAATGATGGAAATCATCTTTTTCCATCTATATCATATAGATGACAGACAGTAAAACTCTTTGCCTATTACCTTCCCTTGCCATAATCAGGTGTCACTAGATTTAAGCTATTGTTAAATTACAGGCTAACCGACCTCCTGAAAAGCCTCTGTTTATCCTGTTGGTTTTCACTTTCCATCCCAAGATTTGTATTTTTAGTGCTTTAGGAAGGAATTTACTTCCAGTGATATACATTATTATTTTTATTGCTAATTATGTGAAATTTGTCGCATTTTTGGACCTTGTTTATTCTGAACTTATACTCCAACATGGTATCACTAATTTATATTATTTGTATTTTTTGCACACTTGCACTGCATGTTTTCTCTCACTGATTTAGTAACAAGTATTGTTTTGTTGACTTATTAACATGTTTGAGTTATGAATTTATAAATGTTTCTTGTTCTTGTCATTTTGCTTAACCAATCACAACAGAATGTCCAAAATGTAATAGTTCAAGGCCAGTAAGGATATGCATGACACATGACTCGCCGAGACAAAGTATATGTCATTTTTGACATTCAGTGTACACACAGTGAGGGCCAAGGATATTTGGACAACCTTTCCTTTGGAAGAGCATTAAAAACAGAAAAGGATCAAGTCTTACACTGAGCAGCCATACATTCTGAGGCTCAACTGTAAGCTTAAAAGAGGGACATTGTTGGACCATCACCCCCATGAAAATACGGCATATAACAGCATCTTCTACCATTACATCAGCAGAATTGAAGAAGCAAGTCACTGCAAGTTTGTTCCCTGTGCAGTCTTCTGTGCCATTGTTAGAAGTACAGTTGCATTGCCAGGTGCAGTAATTGATGACATAATGACTTAAAAATTCAGGTAGTTTCTACCCTTATTAAGTCTCACACCTTAGTAGATCATTTTGACCATAGGAGGTGTTCCCCAATTTTTAGGCTGCCCAATATGTCCAAGCATGACCTTCAAGCCTGTAAGCCTGAACATATGGGATTTTTATTGGAATTTAATGATACATTTTATTATACTGTAATAACATACAATGTTGTCCATCAACAGGTCTATGTGGACATTTATGGGGATAATAGTGATAGATCTATCCAGGTAACCATGCCTGTGGCACTGCCATGCTGGATTCCCCATACAAGTAGTAACACAACACATACAGGGATGATAGTAATGTCTTTTCCATGCTGCCAGGCATGTTTTGCATCTGAACCAGATAATCCACACAGTTCGTGTGATTATACACATACTCAGATTTGACCATGGGGAGAACTGAATTCAGTGTTAAGACTGCTGTGAAAGAAATTTACTTGGTGTTGCCAGCTTTGCAGGGTCCTCCATGCTTTACTGCCATGCATATCTAAGGTCATGACCTTTGGTAGACATAGATGAGGAGAAGGGGAGTCCTTCCTTCCATCTACTTTTGCATTCGTCAGTAATTAAAAAGATTGCAGGCAGTCTCTCCAGTAAGATATGCATTGTGGACAATTCTATGGCTTGCTTAGGAAACCAATTACCATCGACTTTTTCATTTTTCAGGTATCAAACTCACTTGAACACATTTCTTGCTGAGCTTCTAGCTTCTGATAAGAATTTTGCAACTAAATATAATTGTTTCTATTTTCTATAAAGTAGGCAAAAATATTTTTCAAATCATATTTTAACTTGTTCCTACTATAATAACTGCATCATCGAAGTTTGACTGAGTACTGTTAGCAACTGCTGTGGTGGCCTAGTGGTTAGAGCATCGGATGCAGGAGGTTTTGGGTTTGATCCC
Source organism: Potamilus streckersoni (assembly GCA_016746295.1). Taxonomy (NCBI): domain Eukaryota; kingdom Metazoa; phylum Mollusca; class Bivalvia; order Unionida; family Unionidae; genus Potamilus; species Potamilus streckersoni. Next base: position 1,954,152 of record JAEAOA010002295.1, read on the forward strand.
CAGTCAAGTCATACTAAAGACTTACAAAAATGGTACTTACAGCTGTCTCACTTGTCGCCAGTATTAAGAGGTTAGTATTAGGACTTGTCGGCCTGGAGTCAGGATAATGTGACTGGGTGGGACATCATGCTACATGTCTGTGGCACTGCAGCATGATGCCCCAGTGCTAGACATCACTATAAACTGCCACCATGCAGACATCATAGCTATATGACTGAAAAATTGTTAAAGCTACATTAAAAATCATAATCACATCACTGTTAGTGGTTTTCCATCTGCTGAAAGAGTTGGGTAGCAATCATGCCTGGGAGTCAGTGGTCCAAATTGTGAAAGACACCAACAGAACAGCACATCATTCCATGGCAAATCCTTAGACTGCCTATACTAACTTGGAATTGGTGCCATGAGATGCACGTCTACATTCAACATAACATAAACCACATGATGCCCTCACGTTAAGGACAATATCTTTTGAGTCATCATTGCTGCTTGGAGGAAAAATTGAGGAAGTGAGGTGAGTCTTAAAATTGCTGGCACCCCCACAATTGTTTAAGCAGAGTCAGCATCAGCTTCAAAAGACAGATGATTGTAGAAGAAGAAATACTGGATTGTTTAGGAGGTGCTCTGCATATATCATGAACTTCTGAGAGAGTGAGCGGTGTAAGGTGCAGTTGTTTGCATTTGCAATATGCACAATAGAGATAATGTTAACCTTTATGTTACTTTCATGTACTGTGGTTGAAATGTCTTTGCATATTGTACCTGTGGATATTTACAAGATCTAAGCACAGAGCTATCCAAAGTGATTTGTCATATGTGCTACATAGATCAGCCAGAATTAGTCTAAAGTACACTATCTATGGCAGTTACTAAAATAGGAAAAGCAGACTTTGGCAAACTAGAAAATACCAGCTTCTAAAAGTGAAGTGAATGAATTACCAAATATATTAAATGTAAAGAAAGTTATCAACTCTTTTTTTTTACAATTTACCTCTGAAGTCAAGGAGGTGACAATGACCAAATAAAGCCAGCCATTAACTCAGTACCCTGGCCACCTGCAGACAGCCTATCAGTGGGTGCCAGACTTTTGCATTTCAGCTATTGTTGAATTATTATTTTTTCTCAGAATAAGGGGGTTATCCATGTCAGTGGGTTTGTGGGCCTTGGATTTCATTGATCAAACCCCCTCGAATTTCATCCTCCCCACTCATGAAGAATGTAATTTAATGTTTAGAGAAATGTGAAATTATGCAGTAAGAGATCTGGTCATTGATCCACAAGAGAGCAGTGGAAATTGGGTTCCATCTCTTCCTTGTGCAAAAGACCAATCATTGACCTAAGCTTTCTCAACCAGTATGTAGTTCTTCTGAAATGTAAGATAGAGATAGCATGATCAATGAGATGAGTTTTCCATCTGTCTCAAACTTATCATTGGATGCTTTTACATCTCTATCTTGGTGGTGGCATGGAAATTTCTTCATTTTGCATACGAAGGAAATATATTTTTGGTGCTTCTGTTTGGTGTTAACGCCAGCCCATGGGCATTTACAAAGATTATGTCATCAGTCTTTTAGTTGCCATCATTCAAAGTGATGGTGGCATATTTGGATGACGTCCTCCAGAAACATATGGTAAGTAATATTGTTGTCGAGGGCAGGACAGTTTCCCATTCCTCAATTCATCATGGTTTTATAGTGAATTGGGAAAAGCCTATCCTCCATCGTTCTAATTATCTTTTCTATCTGGGTAATGGAGTTTATCACCAATCTCAATCTTGGATGATTGCGCCACATTTATGTGGTACAAATTGTCAAATCTTGAGTCCATTTTCAACCGGAAGTGGATTACAGCAAGAGATTTTTTTGCATCTCCATGGATTACCATATTTTCCCGCATATATCACATGGGTTATAGCAGATTTTACATAACCCTGCAAGGGGGTGCAGGTTATATAAGGGTGTGGGCTATATCACAAATTTTTTACATGTATGGTAATAATATTTCAGTATATTGTTTGAAAAACATGAGTAATAACTTGAACGCCAACTTTGTCCACTGACCTTGTTGCTAGAATGTCGAAACACTTCTGTATTTCATCCATATTAATAATGGCAGAATGGGGAAGGTCAAGCTTCTGAATTTCCCTGGCGACAAATTCATGAAACTCATCCATCTTCTCCCAATTCTTGGGTAGATGCTGGCTGATGGTCGTTCTTGTTCTGATTGACAATTGGTACCTCTTCATAAATTTATATACCAAATGAACTCCTCCTTTAAAATCATCAATGTGCTTCACTGCCACTATGAGCTGGGCCTTCAGTTTGATGGCAACTGTAGAGATTGGTCAGTTGTTTTCCCACTGGGCCATGATCCATTGCTTCAGGTCAGTATCAAGGTGAGGCCATTTTGCTATAGGTCCACAACAAGCACATTTTCGTGGATTCATCTTTAAAGCTCCTTTTTCTTTTCTCCAACCTTGGATTATACTCTCATCAATATCAAATTTTCTGCCTGTGGTTATATTGCCATGCACTTCAGCATAAACAATGGCAGTTAGCTTGAAGTCGGCTGTGTAAGAATTTTGTTTCTGCATTTTTTAAATTTAACTGAAAGAAATTATTTAAACTTGAAAATTTGACAAATGTTTCATCATCCATCGGATGTAAACAAGGCTTCATTACAATTTTTAGTTTAGATCAAAGATTTGTGTGAGGCAGGACCGCAAGATTATTGTTTATTCTTATCTGTAGTGGATGGGTTGAATACCTGGTATCTAGATTGTAGAAACAATAAACACCAGATGTAAAGGCAGCTTCATTGATCTGCTACTGATAAGCTTGGACTGTGGATTGAATGTTTAGTCAACTATAAGGGATTGTTGTCCTTTGCCTACCTACCTGTGGTCTTATTACCAGAAATAATACAATACCATGAGTGACAGTACAACATATTTCCACATCATGAAATATTTCCTTTAATATATCTATTCAAAAAAATTTGTATATTTTCTTTTATGATAAATTTTTTAAGGGAAAAAACATTGATTTGCATGGATTTTTTTCTCCATGCTATGCCAGTGCTATTAATGCATTACTAAAACAATAAAAATAACATTAAAAATTTACATTTATTCAGAGACATTGAACTTGTACAATGTTATAATGTGTCAACATTATGCTTCAGATAGTGTATATTGTCAAATTATTGACTATATTCAAAAGAAAATGAAGACAGTTTTTTTTGGTTAACACATTTTTTGTGCAAATTAATATAACAAACAGCATTGTGGTAGGATGTAAATAGAAATATAGATAGATCATGGAACAGTCACATCTGACAAGTTTATACACAACAAAAACACAGATCCAGTTAAGTTTTTATTTAAAATTATCAGTTTGCCTTGGGGGACTGTCTGCTGCTACTGATGAGACTGTTTTGTTTCATTCTGTCAGTGAGTGATTCAGTGGCTACTGAATGGCACAACATGGTTGTACAGAGATAACCTTTGAGTAAAGTTTCTTCAGCAGAAACTGAAGGGGCCCAGCGATGACTGGGTTGTCCAACGAAGGTTGGGATGACAGCGGCAGCTGTGTGGACTTCACTCAAAGGGTTTAGTTTGAATAAGCCATATATTGCTGACATTAGATTCTTGGGTGAATAAACTGAATTTGAATGAAGTGAATGCCCAAAAAGAACATATGCGCAGCAGATGTTGTCCCCCCCAAGAATGTAATAAGTTGGGGAAGCCACCAGTGTTCAATGAAGTTAAATATTTCTAGATACAACAGTAGCATATCTACAATAATGTAAAGAAAGTATAAATGTAGGAATAAATCAAGAATTGCAAAGAACCTCATGTTATCACTACAATGCCACGTGAAAAGCGACAGGTCAATGATATATGAAAATGTCAAGTCTGGAGCGAATGTCTGGGAGTAGCTCCCTGTATAACTGTACCACCTGCAACTTTGATGCGAATCTAGAAGATCACATCCATGAAATGAGTAGAAGAATACCATGAGAATGCACAAACACCTCCATGAATTAAACCACAAGCACATATGGCAATGAAAACAATAAATGCACAACTGCCACATTAAGAACATTAGTATCACACGTGTGCAGAACTCCACACATAATGAATATTTAGCACAACAGCCACACAATGAATGTTGGTATCATGCACATGTAATGAATATAGACCACTATGAATAGCTATTGAAACTGGAAGCACAACACTTGCATCCCATAGAACAGAATATGTAGAACCGGAACAAGAAAACTGCACACAAGATGGCAGGATTGTCCTTGTATGTTGAATGTAGTATGATCATGGTCACTGTGTACTGCTATCTGCATCCATGGCCATGGCCCTCTGAGCTGCCTGAATAGTACTGTGAGGTGTGCGAATGTATCTTGTGTAGCAATTGGAAGACCACCGGCCTAGAACTTTGATTATATGTTCTTCCAGACGGGCTTCCGCTGCTGAAGTAGCTGCCCCAATACAAAATGAATGGCCAATGTACCTGGAAGTGTCTATTCCCATCTTGTAGTAGACACATCGCATGTGATTAAGGAACACAACTCTTGATAAGGCTTGACCTGTAAACATAATGGTCATATGGCTGGGGTAATGAAAGTCTCCTGAATTGCATGAAGGTCTTCATAGCAGAGTATGGACATATAGCACGACCTGTGACATGCAACTGAACAGTCACTCCCTTATGGAAAGGGTCACTTTTTGATGATTTCAACTTCAGAAAAGCAGTCTCCATGTGGAAGTGGACATCGCCAACACATAGATGGATAGTTGGATCGAAGTAATCCCGAACAGTGAATTCCCCACATCTCAAAAATCCGAAGAAAGCAACCACACAGGCGGTCAACAATAGCAAATCTGTGTGCGTGTCGAATACTCCTCCTCGTAGAGTTGTACAAATACTTGTCAGGATATTGTATGTAATAGGCTGATGCAGTTTTGCAGATGAACCATGGTTTTTTTTTTGATGGCCTGGAGGATGGTGGCAAGACGAGGCAGATTGTTTCTGTCTGTGAACGGAGATTGTATACCGGCCTGCATGTACTTGAATCTAATGCCACATAAGTACAATTTTATAGTAGAATGCTTCAAGTTGAGGACTCTTGCGCAGTGTGTCACAAAGTAGATCAAAGTGTCTTCTGTAATATATGGCAGAACTTGCATGTTCGAGGAAAAGCCGCACATCAGCATGAAGGTCCTAAATGCATTGAATGCAGTGTTATAAGCAATCTGTGTGGCAGGGCTTAAAGCCTGGTTCCATAAAATATCTACCTCTTTATCCAGGTCCACAAGACTTCTGAGGGTGTTGGGCATTTGCAGGGTTGTAGATCTGCATCTGGAGCCAGTGTGTGAAATTTCTGAAATTGAAGTCGGGACAAGGCATCAGCTTTATTATTAACAATTCCAGGAATGTGTTTGGCAGAAAAATAAAAGTTAGAAGAAGCTGCACACCATGTAAGTTTACGCATCAATTTCATTATATGCATACATTTTGATCTCCCATTTTGAAGTATATTCACTGTGGCCATATTATCACATATAAATATTATGCGTTTGCCTGCACATTCAGTCCCCCAAATAATAGCAGCCACGACGATAGGATACAACTCCCGGAATGCAATAGAGAAATCATTCTCCACAAAAAAAAGCATTTTAAGATTGTCAGACCATGCAGCTGCAAACCAGCTAGTTTTGTAGTAACCCCCATATCCTACTGTGGAAGACGCATCTGTGTATAACTCAAGATCATCTGATGATGTTGACTGATTGTCAAGAAACATGGAGACCCCATTCCATTTAGTCAAGAATTCATGCCACATGTATAGTTCTTCTCTGCAATTTGTATCCAAGTGTATGTAATGGTCAAACTTCCTGACTGTGGTAGATAGTCGTATCAGGTATGAGACAAATGCACGTCCTGGCAAGATAACACGGGTAGCAAAATTTAAGTGGCCCAGCAACTGTAGCAGTTCTCGCTTGCGGACACTTCGCCTGTCAAGAAAGTGTTCAATGTAGTTTACAATACGCACTACTTTATCCAGTGGTAATCGTGCTTGCATTTGTTCTGAGTCCAGGATGATTCCCAAATATTCAATAACTGTACATGGGCCAATGGTCTTATTTGGAGCTGTGGGAATCTTCAATCTGTTGAAAATTAAAGTCAACAAAGCCATGGTTCTCTCACCACACGCTGATGGAGGATCGATTGTAAGAAAGTCATCAAGGAGGTGCAAAATAACACCAATACCATAATTATGTTGGGCTATCCAACAAATTGCCAGAGATAAAGTATCGAATAATTTTGGACTTGAACGTGACCCAAATGGTAGGCGAACACAAACGTAGTAAGATCCTCTCCATTTTACGCAGAATAGGTGCCATTGTGAAAGGAGTGATGGAAATCTGTTTGAAAGCATCTGATATGTCGGTTTTGCACATAAAAGCTCCCTTTCCATAACTCTGGATGATTCAAATGGCATCATCAATTTTGACATAGCTTAGGGAGCATTGATCTTTGTCGATAAGGTCATTTATACTTGCATGAGTGTGATCGTCATGGTGGAAGGACAAGTCTCTTCTTTTTCGAATATTTACCTTCTGCTATGCCGATAGGACTGACTCTATAATTAGGAAATGGTGGTGATGGAAAAGGACCAAGCATGAAACCCTTTGCACATTCCTTTGCCAATAATTGATCCACAATATTTGGTTGTTTTGAAGCAGAAAGCAAGTTTTTACACTCTTTTGTAGGAAATTGAGTTTTTTGCACCATGGTGTCAAAACCATGTCTGAGTCCAGAAGACAAGTACTGAACAAAGTTCTGATCTGGATGATGAAGTTCAAGCTGCAATCTGTCAATGTCAATGGGGGTGGTAGCATGTGGCAAGAAATTTTGTCAGATTTGTTGTGTCTTATCAGGCACTGATTTTCGAGGGTTATTGTGTGCAAGAGTGCTGGAAATTGAGTGTACTGCGTTGTTTGGGCAGGCAGCTGCTCCATGTGTTTTGGCCCAGCACTGATTGCAAATATGTAAGAATTGGCAACCAGTTCGGCGACAACCATGTGTGGAGTTAAAATTATTGCACAGTTCTCTTCCATCCATCATCTGTCTTGGTTGGCCATATTTGTCACTATCCGAATTTTTTTTGTTGGCTATGTTTACAAAGGGTACAGTAGTACTTATTTTTTGTGGGCAGAAGTCAGTTGGGTGAGTAACCGAACTGCAAATGTGGCATGTCGTCGTTTTCCGGCCTCCAATCAATAGCTGAAGAGCAGTTTGATCCCTGAGAGCCCAGTTTACTTTTATTTTGTAATCACGCAGGGCAATAGCAGCCTGAGTGGAGTAGACATTATGATAGTCATAGAAAATGTCTCCATAAGCATTGGCAATTTTTATAATGTCAGCCTCGTACATGTCCAATTCATGGCGTCTGTTGGGGTAAACTGAGCAGATGATCCGTTTAAATTTACCGAAGGCCGTTATGAATTCACTGAGGGTCAGACGTTTAAGCAATCGGGGATCGTTCTTTCCAACCTTGTCATCTAGATTTGACATATCTGATTCTATGTGAGGTAGCAAAAGTGTGGCAAGATTGATGTGCTTACCCTCGAGTATCTGCCTCCTCTGGCTTTTGGATATCACGTCGATTGCTGGTATGATTTCCGGTGAAACTCCTGTGGTTTGCATCAGATCATTGAGCGACATCGATGGCTGGACTACCGGCAATGTTGCGAGAGGTGTCAAGTCGGCTAATGGAAACGTCGGAGAAAAAGCCTGTTGTCGTGCCCTGATGTCAGTGATGGAATTATTCAGTTCGACGATGGATTGTTGAATGGAATTAATTGATGTCATTATATTTGCAGGAGACAAGGTGTTCATGTCGGTGGCGGCCATGTTGAACGTAGTTTCTACTTCCGGTATATTACTTTGTACCACCGTTTCCTCTGCAATGACTTCCGCTGGATCCAATGTCTGTTCATTATCCGCACGAACAATGGTTGCCCGACGGCGACGTGAAGGTGGATTTGGATGTGGACGGACGGATACTTCATCTTCAGACTGCCTTACACCGGGTTGCGCTGGAGTTGAGTTGTTCCTTTCTTGTAGTCGATCAGCAGGCCGTGAAACCGTAGAAGGTGCATTATCAATATATAGCTGTCTCAAGGTGTGCTTCGGGATAGCTGCAGACACTAATGCCTATAGATTCAAGTTTCCTCTTTAAATGAAGGGTAGTCCAGTTAAAAGGATTGTCCAAGTTGTATGGGACTGACCTCTGTTTCCTGGAAGAGCGTGACGCCATTGTTGGTATACATAGAAACTCCAGGCGTGCGCAAGGAATGAAATTAATGTCCTGATGAATCACAGAATAGAAAAAGACAAACGAGAAATAACAGCTCCGGTATGTAAAGTACTTTGTGTGAACGTCAGGAAAATGTGCACATATGAATAAGAAAATGTTGTAGAGTTCTTTTCGACAGAATTATCTTTCGACAGAATTATGCTTGCTGTTGCTCTCAGCTTCAAACTAAGAATAACTGAACAAAGACGCTGCACATGATAGCTGGGACTGTTTTGATTGGATGGCAACAGATGTATTAATCTCATACATAATAATGCAGACTATTTGCAGGAATGGTAGCAAATCGGTTACATATTGCCGTGTATAAACCATGCTTAAGCAAGCACTTAAGCGACAATTTCAGGGTGCAACATCTTGAAACAAAAGATTTTAGGTATTGTGAGTTTACTTATATGGATTTTGGTTTTTATTTTTGTGCATTTCTGCATTTAGAATTTAATTTTTGGCCTTTGCAACCATGCAGTCTAGTTCATTAACAGATCTTGCCCCCAAACTTTTTCACATAATTTTGATTTCTCCATTGTTGTCAAACATGATTCTGATTATGTTGAGTTAGAAAAGCCACTTAAATAATTTATTATTATTTTATTTAACCAAAAGTTTTTTCCTAAACATATGTCAGTTTGTCTTAGAATGTAAAAGGCACACTATGGGTGATAGAATATTTAATAACAACATTTCATGTATATTAAGTTGCTAATTGCTTGGAAAACTAATTTAAAAAGTTAATTCTTGAAGCCATGTGTTTGTTATTTGGAGTTCATTTTTAGGTATTTTTTATGATGCCTCCTTATTAAACAAATAAATGTATCATAGAGGGTCTACAGTCTTGACACATTTAAAGATCTGTTCATCTTGATGATGTTGTTGTTGTTGGGCTTAACGCCATTTTTCAGCACTTGATAGGCTATTTATGGCGGCCAGTATTAATGGTGGAGGAAGAAACCAGGAAATCACAGGAAAGAACCACCAACCCTTGAGAAGCTACTGGCAAGCTTTCTTACATATCCACATTCGATGAATCCTAGACTCGAACACACAGCAGACAGAGGTGTAATGGCAGTGATCCGTAACGAACAGCGCTTTAGACCACTCGACCACGGGGCCCCTTCATCTTGATGAAGAGAGAGAGAAAATGAAGAAGACAAAGAAGAAAGAAATTGAGATATGTTTAAATATGGAAATACAGATCTGACATAAGGGCAGACATATTTCTAAATAAGAAAAGAAAGTAGTTCCAAAAGTGATAATTGCACTGGCAACAAAACTTTTAATGTTATTGATTATGAAATATATAATAAAAGTAACTATTTAATGGAGGTTTCTTAATCAGCAATAATTTGCTGTAATGGATCTAAAGATGTGGCTGTTCAAGACAGATGGTTGCCTATTTAAATATAAGGTAGTGGCCCAGGGTTTAGATTTAGTGTCAAAAATGCAGAGACTGCACTCCTCTGTTGATTGTGTGCTTTATTGTCACTTGCAAGAGCTTATCTTGTAATAATTTTTGAAATTTGAATGTTGGGAATTAGACAGGATCATCAATGATTTAAATAAAACTGCCAAACCTAACAGCTATAAAAGTTACCTATAACATCCCTACCTCTAACTGATAGAGTTGTTATTAAATATCATTTAAACAACAATTGTCATTATTGCAAAATACTTTGATATATATATAGTCACAATTTAATCTATTATTTTAGAGAAATAATTTTCTCCCTATTCATGACAAGACCTAATGGGAAATTTGGAATGATCAGTTACTTTAATAAAACCCAGAAAAATAAAAATTTAAAAGTCATTTAGAAAATCTTATGTTTAAGAGAAATAATTTCTTCATAGAGTGTAATTTTAGAGAGTTTAGTGATTGCAACACATTGTTATATGTAATTTGATGCTCCACATGTGTGTTATCTTTCTTGGTACATTTCCTAAAATTGCTCAAAATATATCATACATGTAATGCATTGTTTATAATTCAATTCAGGGGCCTTTGAGATGTGTGTCTAAGGGTCATAGGGTTTTTAAAAAAGTTGAGCATCTTCACAACACATTCTAATTGGTACCAAAACAAAGGTCAATAAAGATCTTGGGCATGGAATGAATTTTATGAATTTTATCTTCTCAATGACCCCAGAAGCCATTGGGCAGGTGACATATTTTTTTTTAAAAATCATGTCTTGGGTATAAAATTGAAAATATTTCAAATCTTTGTAAAAACAAAAACCATTTTTATTGTTTATCATGCAGCATTTAAACTTGGTAACTTCCTGTGTCATGAACATTATGAGTAAGTTTGCCAAATTTCATTGGAAGCCCAGTCACCCATCCAAACCACCATCCCCTTTAGGAGTCTACAAACAAGATCTTCTTCCTGATAAGAAATATATCTCTTCTATTTGTATTGGTTTAATTAAGCATTCAATTTTCCTTTTGGTATAGTAATTAAAAATATACCATGCATGTTACACATTCTGTGACCCCAGTAATCATGGGATGATAAATGAAACAAGTTGAAAAAAAACATAAGACATGACCAGAGCAAATCAATGTGGATGCCAAATCAAAGGTCTTTTACTATGCATTTAGGATGGAATTAATTTTAATCTTAAAAAATTACAAACTGTGAAATATAGGTTGAGACAGATTTAAATAAGCTTTAAAATACTGTATTTCAAAAGACTGAAGAATGATATTCATTTGGACCAAACATTTGTACGGTATCATAATGGGAAGGTACATTATGAATGTAATGAATTTTATGTTCTTAGCACTAGGCTGTCCATAGGGGTGATAATGATGTGGTTGTGGGTTGGTGGTAGTTAAGAGTAGACCTGGGAATTGGCAATGAGGAGTCATCTGATTTCTTTCAATCTGAAAGAGACACCAGTTCAAAATTTGGGATTATTATGTGATGGCTTGCCCTTTATTTTCCAGTGAATAAGTTTGATATAAACTTATTCTTTTTTTAATAGCTTAAACATGCCAGCATAATTCACAATGCAAACATTAATTCATATACTGATATAATTCCCATAAATATTTTCAATTTCATCAATAAGTACAAAGTTTTTGTACAAACTTTTTCATTCCATGATAAATAGAATTTAAAACTCGTGTTTATTTAGAGAATGATACCATTCTTTACAATCATTTCATGACACAAATTATTAACTGATTTTATATTAGATGAATACTTGCCATATTTTGTTATGCATGCCCAGTAACAAAACTTTGTTAATTTAACATTGTTAGTAAACATGGAGTAGAAACTTTACCATTGGTTCAAACATATCTTTGCTAATAGTAGAGAATCTCTTGATCTCAGTTGAGGATAATGAGAAATTATGTTATTACTGTCCAGAAATTCACAACTGCCTCCATGAGGTTCACCTAGATTATTGAAATCACAAACAAGTATGTACACTAATCCTGATCATAATACTTCAGTATATCACAATACTATTCAACATTTTGCTACCTCCATCTCACCCAGGCACAACATTATACACATCTTATTTTCCTCCATGTCCTTGTTCAGATATTGCTTGTTCACATTTCATCATTATTCATAAACTTTACATTGCTGCATGCTTCTTTTCTCCATTCTTTCTAGTAATCGTATCAGTTCCTGCAAAAAACGTGCATTTCTTGAGTATTGACAAGTCGAGTGCCCCACATAAGCAGTTTTGCTTGCAGATCAGTCACATATATGGAATGTATTATTTATGAATTGATAGATGATTGATGCTGTACTCAATAAATTCTGTATTTGATATAATGCTTAGATATGCCTTGATTCCTCATTTTGTCCAAAACTCACAAATTATTCCATTGAGTAAACATGACTCATGAAAGGGAAACAACTGTTAAATCCTACCTAACGATTTTCTTTAAAATTTCCCCTATATATGTCTGTTGTCTCATAATGGGTTAAATTGGTCTTGGTAGCATAAATTAATATATGCTTTAATGAGAGCAACATATTAAGAGAGAATACACCTCTAAAGTGGAAATCTTCCAGCATAAAGAAAGGGAGCTAACTCTGCTAATATGTACATGAACATGATGGGAACACTGATGTCCTTGGTGCACTTATTTTTATTAGTTTAAACCTCTCCAAATTAATCCAGTAATAATTATGTAATTGCACAGTATAAATATATAAAAGTATATATTTAAGTATGGTATTGTTTAAAAGTAACTGCAGACAGCATAGACAAAGGACTACCATACCATCATATAATATATAATTTGCTTACAGAACTGGATCATTGCTTCTCTTATAAAATTATAAGTAGATAAAAGTTTAGACCCAGGGTCTGTCTTTGGATTACTAAGCATATACAAATGGTATGTACAAGCATATATATATATGGTGAATTTTCTTATTTAGAGAGGCAGAGCAGAATCAGCCACTAATGACAAAGGCACTGAGACAGGCCCAGCTGGAGGCAAAATACAGAAAATATACAAAAGTTGTGATCAGATTCCAGTTCCCTAACAGGCTGGTGCTTCAAGGTGTTTTCAAACCAATGGAGACAAGTAAGACATCAAGCCAAGAGTCTCTGTTTCCTATATGATTTTCAAAGATCAATGTATTTGAAATTCTCATTTAGCTAGAGTTAACTGCTCCACTCAGATTGGAATCCAACTACTTTCTTCAGTTTTAAAAGTTATATTACCTAAAAATGAAAAGTATGAGGAATGCTGATAAAAAAACAGGTTACTCTTGCTAATCCAGCACAAGTTGTACCCATGAAAATAGTGCTACTGTAAAACCAGAAATGTTTCATTGGGGTTTAAAAAATTATTTTATATAATTCACAAATCTAAAACACATTAAATTATTATACTGGCCCCTTACACTGATCCATTATATTTTCATTATTATACAAATTATGAAACTACTTTAAGATAGAAGACAACAAATTTTAGCCCCAAGAAAATTTGTGATAGATTTTGTTCAGCATATTTGGTGAAATAACAATATTTTTGTGATCAGTTTTGAAAAAAATTTAGTGTAAAGCCATTTCTGCTATTTCAGACTTAATTTAGATGAATTAATTAATAATCAATAACAGTTGCTTAGCAGAGACATATGATCATTTGTGAAATTTTAACTCATTTTTGACAGTGTATACAAGTAGTATGATTAAAACTAATTGACTGTCTAATTTTGATTGGGAATTTCTTAATTCATTTTCATTCCTTTGCTCACCTCTGATGCATTACTGCAACATTTGTTTAAACAGATGTGTTCGCTGCCATATAAGCAAAGGGACATAAAAATAGCATCTGTCAGTCAGTCATCCATTCACAGCAAATTTATTTGAAATAAAAGAAAAGGAGGATGGCAGTGTTCACAAATTGCTATTTTAGATCAGTCAAGAGCCATAATACTTGAAACTAAAGTAAGAGTTTGCAGATTTATCAGTTTAACTTTCAGGAGACCTTTTTCAGATGAACCTTAACAACCTAGTGGACTTTGGCAATGGAAAGCTGATGCTAGAGTTTACAGCCCTTTGAATATCTTTTTTAAGTTGATCAAGGACTAGAAGTTTATACTATATGGTTAAATGATCAGAATCTGCTACTCATGCAACTTATACATTCAGCCATTAACCCAAGTGTTTAGTTTTCCAAAACTTTTTAAGTGTTGTAACGTGATTATTTATAAATCCTAAAATTTAGCTCTTGGTCAAAAAAGAATTTATGTTTTGAAAGAAAGGGGTGAAATAATAAATGGATTTGTAAACCATTCAGTTATCATCACATAGAAATTTGCAGAATTTATTAAGTTGACTATCTATGTTTTCATCTTTCAGTTTTTGCTCTTCAGAAATTTGTCAAGGACCACCTTGAAGAAAAGAGTGAACCATTTTACCTATGTGAGTAGAAATTTAAAGCACTTTTAATTTTCATGATCAAGACTTTATCAGTTACTTATTGGATATTGCATTGGATTATAAAAATGTATTTTCTCACTTGCAGTGATATTTGTGAGGCCCGTGAATAACATGACAAGCAACACCTGTGATCTTGACATTTGATATAGCATATAACTCCTTTCACAGATCTCTCACAAATGTACTGCACAATGCTTGTCAAGAGTTCACTAATGACCTAGGCCTTAAACTGTTGGACCTCTCAATCCATTTGCTACTCAAGTACATGGGTGAATCTCTTTCAGAGTCAAATAACTATCCATCAATAAATAAATATATCTTTTAAACCATATCCCAAAAAATTTTAACAAACTGATCAGTATGACTTTGACCTTTAACTTTTTGACATCTGCATCATTAGCAATATATTATATTCCATGGTAAAATGTTTATGCTTGTTGACATTTCATCTGTCATAGTAATATATAGTAATGATCAGAAACATGTAATGGCAAGGTGTGGTCTGGCCTTTGCATTTATTATCACAGAGTTAATAATGTATTACTGGCTGGTGAAATTGCTTAATTCTAAATAATTTTGGAGGTGGAGAATAAAAACTGTGCTCTAACTTCCAGTACAACCAAAATTATCTGTTGCCATTTTTCCAGTACACTGCAAGTGTACTATCACTTTTGCAAGGTTGGCAGTACTAAATAAAAAAAGGAAGGGATGAAAGAGTCAGGTGGACCTAGAAGATATATCATTGATAATGAAAAGCATATAACCCTAATTCTAATCCAAATATCACCCTCATAATAATGGATTAAAACAAATTAGACACTGAGAAAGAGGTTTTAGTCTGGTTTGATGTATTATGGCACAGCAACACATGTAGGTCATTAGTGCTAAGACAGTTGGAGTAAAGTGCCTTGCCCAAGGAGACACTATAGTAGTCAGCCAGGCTGATTTATTGGTACTGTTGGGTTAAAGTGTCTTGCCCATGGAGACATTATAGTAGTCAGCCAGGCTGATCCATTGGTACTGTTGGGTTAAAGTGCCTTGCCCATGGAGACATTATAGTAGTCAGCCAGGCTGATTCATTGGTACTGTTGGGTTAAAGTGCCTTGCCCATGGAGACATTATAGTAGTCAGCCAGGCTGATCCATTGGTACTGTTGGGGTAAAGTGCCTTGCCCATGGAGACATTATAGTAGTCAGATAGGCTGATCCATTGGTACTGTTGAGGTTAAGTGCCTTGCCCATGGAGACATTATAGTAGTCAGATAGGCTGATCCATTGGTACTGTTGAGGTAAAGTGCCTTGCCCATGGAGACATTATAGTAGTCAGCCAGGCTGATCCATTGGTACTGTTGAGGTAAATTGCCTTGCCCATGGAGACATTATAGTAGTCAGATAGGCTGATCCATTGGTACTGTTGAGGTAAAGTGCCTTGCCCATGGAGACATTATAGTAGTCAGCCAGGCTGATCCATTGGTACTGTTGAGGTAAAGTGCCTTGCCCATGGAGACATTATAGTAGTAGGATAGGCTGATCCATTGGTACTGTTGAGGGAAAGTGCCTTGCCCATGGAGACATTATAGTAGTCAGCCAGGTTTATCCATTGGTACTGTTGGGTTAAAGTGCCTTGCCCATGGAGACAGTATAGTAGTCAGACAGGCTGAACCATTGGTACTGTTGGGTTAAAGTGCCTTGCCCATGAAGACATTATAGTAGTCAGCCAGGCTGATCCATTGGTACTGTTGAGGTAAAGTGCCTTGCCCATGGAGACATTATAGTAGTAGGATAGGCTGATCCATTGGTACTGTTGGGGTAAAGTGCCTTGCCCATGGAGACATTATAGTAGTCAGATAGGCTGATCCATTGGTACTGTGTCGGTAAAGTGCCTTGCCCATGGAGACATTATAGTAGTAGGATAGGCTGATCCATTGGTACAGGTGGAGCTTGCAACAATTCAGTAACAAGTCTAGCAGTCCAATGACTGAACTGCTACATCTCCAGATAGAGGAGACTGAATGAGAAATGCTTTAGAGGAGTAAACACAATGACAAGAAAAATTATGAATTTGGTATCTTTTCATGTTAACTTTCTTTGGTAACCATTTCGCATCTGTCTGAAAATCACAATCTTCAGTCAGAAAAAGTCAACAAAAGGTATTGTAATTTGCTGTCATGTCTTCTAAAATAAGTACACTACATTAAATAATTTTTTTAAATTTTGAACAAAAGAAGAAAGAATTTCAGATGCATATGTAATCAGTTGAAATTAAGAATGGAAGATGAGAAAGAAATCTGTGACAAAACATGAATTATTGTGATGAAATCAGTGCAACAGGTGTATATTATTATCCCAAAGTGAACTTGGTATAACTTGTAACTTAACTCACTTGGATAGTATTTCTTAGTGTTTTTTTGTTAGTGTTATGTTTTCTAATGACTGTATTTCATAAAAAAGCTAAATGGGAATCCTGATGCACTCATGAAGAAACTCTATATGCTCTCAAAAATTTGGGTTCTATTAGATTGGTATCCTGATAAAGGTCAACTTCACCTCTGATTAAATTAAAACTAGAAGGTACTGCCTGAAGGAATGTGAAGAATGTCCTCCACACACACAGAGACATCTGCTGGGATGGTGGTGTCCTGTTCCTGACCTGTTTCATTATCCTTGTATCTCATCAAAGGGAAAAGCTGTGAATGTTACATTGGTTCAGCAAGATAATTTGAACCAATATATCAACCAGAATGTTTT
The DNA here is from genome assembly GCA_016746295.1 of Potamilus streckersoni. Taxonomy (NCBI): domain Eukaryota; kingdom Metazoa; phylum Mollusca; class Bivalvia; order Unionida; family Unionidae; genus Potamilus; species Potamilus streckersoni. The sequence continues at coordinate 1,971,211 of JAEAOA010002295.1, forward strand.
TCAATGATTCCTGAGTAGATGGTGATGTCAACATGGGGCTTTGACTAAAAGACTTCTTCTGATGTCTATTTGGTCTTAAATAAAAATGGCAATGATATAGCATTTAAAATGGGTGCCATGGTAGCCATCTTAAAAATCATGCTGCTGCTTCTGAAATGATCACATTGACATGGGGTTTTCATAGAAAGACTTACTATGACCTCTAGTTGGTTCTGAATGAAAATAGTGCTCGTTGACATCCAATATGGCTACAATGGTATCCATCTTGAATCATGTTGCTTCTACTGGGCAGATTATAATATCAACATAATGTTCTCACAAAAAGTATTTTTATAATGTCTACTGGGTCCCAAATAAAAATGGTGTCAGTCTGATATTCAGTAAGTCTGCTCTGGTGGCCATTTTGAAAATCTTGTTATTAATTTTCCTTTTGAATGACTGTTCATATTGACATCAAGTTTCCACTGAAAGACAATTTATTGTTGGCCTGAAGAAAATAATATCCCTGAGGAAATCTATCAAAGCAGCAGTTTTGAGATTGCTACTGTTCCTAAGTTAATGATCATATGACATGGGATTTTCACTAATGGGGCTTCTTTTAATGTCTAGTTGGTTCTAAAGGAAATGTTGCTCCTTGGACAAATCAGTATGGCTGCCATTGCAGGCTTCTTGAAAAACATCACTTCTCTTTCTGAACAAAGAGCTTTATTAACACAGGAAATTCACTAAAAGATCTCTCATGCTATCTAGTTGGTCTGATTAGAAAATAGTACAGATTTTGAATTCCAATATTGCCATAAGAGTGGCTTTCTTGAAAATCTTGTTATTGCTGCTCCTCCTGAATGGATGGTCATATCAACATGAAATACTCATTAAAAGATTTATGCAAATGAGTACCTGGTCAGGTTTCATCTATGCCATAGTTTCATCTAGTCTATCAGCAGATTAAAAACAAACGATTATAATTCTTGACATTTCTGAGAAAGTAAATCAGTTTTCTATTGATATCAAGCAAGTATAAGTCAATATAACATAAGTTTCAATTTTCTAGGCTTGCTGTTAAGTGACTACCATATGTCACTACCACACAGTGGTAGCAAATTCCAAATTTTTTATATGCTATTGCAGTGACCCCACACCTCAATATAAACATGCAAATATGAACAGAGGGATGGGAATATAAGGAGGGAATCCAGATTAGAAAACGAACTGCTATTCATTTTGAGCCAAATGTTTAATCCAAATAGTTGAATCTCAAAGCTAAAATGAAAATTTGTTGTCCCTTGTATTATCTATTAAAAAAACCTACAAGCCCCTGTATCAATACAGGTTTGGGGACTGTTTTAACCAAATACAAGACAAGTTGATTTTACAGAACATTCAGTCCTTGTTTATGCAAAAGTATATAATTTTGAAGGTCTTTTGTCCAAATTTAAATCAACCTTTTTGAAAATATTTTTTAAATGATGGATTAGGTTGTTTGAAAAATCCTGTTTGGGATTTTATTGGCACAGAAAAATTCAGAGTTAAACTCAATCCATTACAAGACATGATTCTAATTATTTACATTTATTGTTTTTTGCACTGTAATAAGAAATGTTTAGTTTGAAGATGCAAATATATATATATATATATATATATATATATATATATATATATATATATATATATATATATATATATATATATATATATAATTCTTTAGAATAAAAGGTTTGAAAGGAAGCAAAACTAATTTATGTTTGTTTTGTTGTTCTCACTTAGCAACATAATGCAGATCAGCAAAATAAAGTTAGAATTTTTATTTTGTACATTTAAATGACTTTACATGCCAATTTACAGGAATATAATCAAAGTTGTTTTGTGTGATACATTTTGTGGTGTTGAACCTGATCATCTTTTCTGACTTAGATGTTTTAGGGAGTCTTGAAAGAGAAACATCTTTTAAATTTAGAAAAGGCATGTTTTATAATCCAAAATGTTCTTTAATTCTCTTCAGTAATGGTCATATGTGAATCTTGAAAAAAATTAATTTCATCCTGGAAAAACTCTTGGAAATTACCTGGAAATTTATCCTTAGAAAAGTGTGGAAACCATATGATAGTCAACACTGACACTGATTTTAAGGTCATAGGTATTGATCTAGGTGTTTAGCTGTTCTAGTTTAATAACAGTAACAAATGTTAACAGATCTGTATCAAACTCAGTTTGTAGTTAAGTAGAACACTACTTTGAATTATACCACTTAAATAACCTAAGTTTATTCCCCTTGCACCAAATTAAATTATAGATTTAACCAAACTTAGCATGTGTATGTATATTAGTCAGAATGTGGGAGCTCTGTATATATTATGAACTGAAAGAGTGGCATGAATAAGGTGAAGTTTACATTTGCAACATGTACAGTGGAGAGAATGTTGCCATGCCTCTATGTTACTTTCATGCACTATGTCTGAAATTTCATTGGATATTGTACTTGAGGATATTGTAAGCACACTCTAAAATAAGTGATCCCATGTGATCTAAAAAATCAGCCTGAATTAGTCTAAAGTATGTTATCTTCAGCAGTTATTAAAATATGGAATAGGTATTTTCCCAGACTAACCAATACCAACTTCTGAAAATACAGTGAATGAATTACCAAATATATAAAGCTAAAAAAAATATCAGCATTAGTTTTGACAATTTACCTCAGAAATCCAGAAAGTGAAAATGACCAAGTGGATCTAGCAGTTTTTTGATAGGTGTACATGAGAAGTAAGGCCAAGCTGTATACGCTATATCCCATATTACACCCAACAGTCATACATCAAAATAAAGGGAATTAAAAGTTTTTGAACAATGCCTAAGATATACAAAGTCTTTTTTAAATAGCCTGTATAACAAAACTACAAAATTCTTTTTCTTTATAAATCTAACCCTATGCAAAATATGAAATTTTAGAGTACTGCCTATCTGAGAAGTGGTTTAATATCTATGATTTCAGGCTCAAGGTCAAAGACCATGACAAAGAATTTGTTGGATTATTTGACATTCTCTTCAGTCATTAAAATAACATTCCCCTCAAGGGACTATTTATTTATCTTAAAAATGGCTTTCAAATCCATCAGAAACTATTTTTTGCTATTAATATCCTTGGCTGCTTAGGCAGTTGATTTGCATAGGCAGTTGATTTTGTTGGTTTTAATGACACTTTTAACACATTCAGAATATCATGCTAAGAAAATAAGAACTAAGTGCTTTCCAAGGGACAAACCAGATAAGCTGACAGAAGCTGTCCTTGGTCAATGTTAAACCCTCAACCCATGATACTGTACCACCTGAGTTACCGTTCCCAAGCTTTAAAATAGCCCTATATTTTTTATTATTTGCTTTCTTATCTGCTTTTAATTCTTTTTATGCAAACTTTTAAGATTGCTTAATCACTATGATCAGTTTGCAATGTTGTGTATCTTTTCTGTTTAAATTTCAGACACTGCACCTCCAAAGAATGTTTTGAATGATTTGTCACAGACACTGTTAGAGGTAGGAGTCTTTCAAAATCATGTTTTTGTATGAATAGTTCTTAACACACATTTTAAATTATTTGAATTCTTGTCCACAGAATGCTCATCTTCACTAGCCAAGGTTCTGATAACCCTATCTTACACCTTGGTGGAATGAACAGCTATATCGGTGCTTTGTCCTAGTGACATCTATTGGATTTCATGTGTTGCCTCCCTTAGTATGTAATTCCAACTAACCAATAGTGTGGTACATTGTACATTGACTGTTTATGATGGCGGCAATTGACCTTCAAAGGATACTTTATAAGTTTAACATTGAAAATATGACTATGTTCCAGAGGGAAGTCATTACATGTCTATTTAGGAGCAAGGTATTTGTGTATACACGGACCAGTACTGGAAAAGTGCTTATTTATTAATCCATTTAAATTGTATGTTCCCCTTGTCTCGATTACATAGGAACAGTGTTCAGATTTGAACAACTAAATTTTTATTGGATGCAGTGGCTTGCCGTTGTATCCAATGACTGGAAGTACAGAAATATCTGCTTTACATGCCAAGGTATAGATAGTTATTTGAACCTTGGCTAGCAAAGATGCCAAATGTTAGGAATGGGTCATTGGGACATTGGATTAACAGACACAGAATTAATGGTATATGATCAGCGCTTGTTATGATGCAGTCTGTAGGAATCACATAGTATGCAAATAATAAGACTACCTCAAAGTAAAATAAATTTTGCATATAATTTTACTACAGCTTAATGAAATGATGTCCATGACCATGCCATCTTATAAATGTGTTCTAATGATGGGCCTTATAGTGAATGAGTGTTTAATATGGCAGCATAATTATTGCATAAGACCCTTAGTTGTTATGACCTCTGTATGACTGTAATGATACTAGATTGATTTTTCAGCCTATTTTCTCCCAAAATATGAAGCCTATATATTTAAACTTCATTTAGATTGATCTTATCTGGTATCAGTATCAGTAGAGTGAAGCTGTGTAACGCTTTTCTATTTGAAGGCTGTATTAATGGCAGACAAAGCAGCAGATTTTGTCCACAAAACTTTTAATCTCCAGCAAATTTGTAAGGAAGTAAAATCTATCTGGGAATTTCTGTTATATTCCTATTCTAGGCTGAAAAATATGATTTGTTTTACTGTTTTATGATTAAATTTAATACTTACCCATTTAATTTTACATGGTTCATCTAGCATTTGATACAAATGTTCAATTTGTATTTCTTTCAGAAACTCAGAATGGAACTAATTAGATATTTTTACTGACTGCTCATAGATATTATTGGAAGCATCAAATTGAACTTATATAATCTCTTTTTAATTTGAATTTGATCCACATTGTAAAATTAAACATACTTATAAAGTGCAAAGGAGTGGGTATGTAATATAGAAAAAACACATACTTGTTTTGTTCTGAGTTAGAGGAAAAAAACTCGTTAGATTTGGCATATAAATAAATAAGTCTGCCTACTAACTTTATGGTATCCATATGGTCTGTCAAACTTTATTTCCATATATTTGAAACAAAACAAGGGGTATTTGAATAGCTGTAACAGTTTTCCATTTCTTTAACCTGTCAGTAAATTTAACACTGGATGATTGATAAATGATCAGTCTGCAAAATGCCTGATGCATGTGGATACATGTATGTGGCATAACTTAGGTAAATGACATTGACATAAAACTTTCAAAAGAGAACAATTCTGATGCTGTGCAAAGAGCATACTGTAAAATTGAAGCATTTGTAGGGTACTCTGTGACTGATATCAAGGTCAACTTGGATAAAGTGTGTGAATCTTATTCTCTGTCACATCCCACAATATATGAGGGGTTTCATTGCTTTAAAGATAGTCACTAATCCATGCTTCGATGACCCACAGTTTGGAAGATTTTTTTTCTGCAATCAGGAATTGGCTGCCATGAAGGAAGCAATTGATGAAATGCTCAATACACATTGGAAGGTATTTCTGTGGGCATTAAATTTTCGTCTGTTTTCAATATTTTCAAAACTTATTTGAAGCTCAGCAAGACTTGTATAAGACATGTTATGCATCTGCAGATGGCTGATCAAAACGGGCTTGAGTTGAAATCACCAGACATCTACTGGCCAAAATATCTAAATAATGACCTGAAATATTTGAAGGACATTTTCACAGGTGATGAAAAATGGATTAAATTATTATGTGAATGGCCCAGTTGTATAGAAACCTGTGCCATGCTCTGTTAGTTCAACTGAATGTGTTGTATGCTTCCAAAAGTTCATGCTTCAGTATCAGAAGTATCCATCTACTCTGTGACAAAGGGTGAAATGATTATTGATATATCAATGCTTCAGTACTTTTGCTGAAATGATAATCATATCAATACAAGAGATGGAGAATCATTACAAAGCAATACTTAGTGTATGCATTTTATTTTAGTCTTCAGTAGTCATGAATAATTATTATTAGTTTCCTTGTTATTCTATAAAATTATAATCCATCTGAAACAGCATATGCAGTCATAGGGACTCCTGTTAATTAGTAAAAACAAAAAAGATTATTCGAGAATACCCACTCCCAAGCTACAAGTTAGCACAAAGTAACATGGTTTGTATTCAGCTCCTGCCCCTCCCTCATTTCATGCTAATTATCTTAATCCAGAAGTATGTTCAACATATACTCTACTTTCTAAACATGGTCCACATGTAAAAAGAAGTATTTTATTTATCATTTAATAACCACTCTCACATGAAGTTTCTATTAAATTGTATTTTGACTTCTGGATTTGAAAGTTACACTCTTACCCTTTAGAAAAAAGCACAGAACAACATTGATACAAAAGAAAAGGAGAAGAGTATGATCCGAATAACCTAAGATATTAATGCTTATACAACTAAAGGTGACATCTGTCAAAGATGTTGATTTCAGTATAAGAAAGTGGAGCAGGAAGAAAGAGAGAAGATAATGAAGTTTAGATAAATATTAACCTATGACCATTTCTTCCTCCCCTCCTTTGTTCTTTGAGAAAGGGGGATGTCTAACTTAAGATAAAATCCGTAATCATCTCTCCTTAAATTGTATATGGGCAACAAATTTGAAAGTTCTCTGATTGAATAAATGAAATTAGCATAGAATGAGAGATGGGGCATATTTCAAACTGCTTAGGTTTATCACCTTGTGTAAGTTAAAAGAAAATTGTATAATAGGATCAGGTGTAGTCAGTAATTTTCCTTCTTCACTAATACCACTCTGGTGGTCTAGTGGTTAGAGCGTATATGTGCTGGAGGTCAAGGATTTGAATCCCAGCCGTGTCATACAAAAGACTTTTTAAAATGGTACTAAAAGGGGTTAGTGTTAGGACTGATCTGCCTGGTGTCAGGATAATGTGACTGGGTGGGACATCACACAGCAGACATTGTAGCGATATGACTGAAAAAATTGTTAAAGCTATGTTAAAAATCTAAAGGACACACATCTCACACTTCACTAACAAATACAAGTACCTATGGCTGCAGGAGTCTTTTGCATCTGTAGGAAATATAATGTGATAGATTTTGTTGGCATTTAACATTTCCATGCCTTGATTTTTTCTCGACGAGATTTTCTTCGCTCATGGAAATTGCATTATATCTTCTGTTTTGAAGATAAGATTGTAATGTATTCCAAGTGAACCTGAGACACAAAATTGTTATATGTTTTCAAATCATTTATGTTATACAAAACAAAGGGATCTACAATTAAATGGCCCAAAACATTGAATAAAACTCACTGCAATCAACATGATGTCTGTTTGAAAGTATTGTAATTTTCTCTTCATTGAGAATTGCATATAAATATATAACTAAGTCTGCATACTGGAAATACAACCAAGAATGTTAGCATACATGAAAAGGTCAACAATTACCATCCAGAGATGGAAAGACCATCAATTTCATATGTGTATTGATATGTACCATAACACAGGCTGTGTATTTTGAATAGTATTGATACGCAGCACAGGTGTATCATATGACCCATACTTGTGATAACACACTGAGACATAAATTATGATTGAATATTGTAGCAGACAGATTTGCCACAGCCTTCTTACAACTCTAATATAGTTCTATTTGACTGATTCTTCTTATCAAAGATCATCATAGGAGCACATTAAAGCCGTTATGCAATTGAAGTGCTGTTTTCCATGTATTTGACAATATACCATAAATGAATACAAAATGGTATTTATTAATTGATAATCAGACTCAGTGTGAAGAGGGCATGGGGAGTATTTTGAGAAGATGCACTGACGTTCTGTTTACTAATAAAGAACTTTGTTTATATTTAGTTTACTGATATTCAGAACTTTTTTATTTATCGCTTTTGTTGTTTTGTGTGTATACATGCAGATAATATTGTCCAATTTTTAATGTTGCAGGCTCATCTTGTACCTGCCTCTGTTGTCTACTTTGGATCACAAGAAACCAGAGGTAAAAAACTTTGAGTCAGCATAAATCTATGATACAAACTTTCATAAAGGCTATTTTGATAATTGTGAAGTTAACACACATAAAATGGTTGTAATATGAAAGTGAAAGTAATTTCATGATCATATTATTACATGTAAATTTCAGCTTGTATTGCTTTCAGTCAAAATGTTATTGTTTGCTTGTTATTGCCTTTTGACAGAAATTTTGTTTATCTTTTAAATGTATTCTCCAATCAGATTAACATTGGGAAGATTCTCTGCTACTTCTCAAATCCAGCTATTGTGGAAAGATGAAAAATGTCATCGTTCCTGTCAATATTCATTACAGACAAAAGGAAAAACTATTCCCAACCATTCTCATTACCTCCCCTCAGTATCATTAGGTGGCAACAGTTGTTTACTTAGCGTTTGCTGAAATCAACATGCATCATATCCTACACCTCTCACAAAATCCAAGTTACATTTTGTATCTTATTGACCAGCCATGAACAAAGTTGATACAGTATTAAATATAAAGGTGTATACTGCATGTTGCAATGATTATTTTGTGAATTTTTTTATGTTTATATAAATCTCTTGCAGTTGAGTTCACCATTCGTTTTGGGGGCTTACCTTGTGCACGGTATTCTTGGTATCCATTGTTGGTATTATTTGCTTATTAAGTGACAAATTTAGATAAATAACATTTTCTTATGTTATTTTTCAACATTTTATTTCATTCTTTTCATTCAGAAAATTGATAGCCCATGTTCATGAAGTGCAAAAAAATGCACAAGATTCAAGGCGACTAAAGGCATCCTTGCATATACCTATTGCTATCAAACAGTGTATGCAGGGTTGTGCATCATGGTCAAACAGTGTATGCAGTGTTGTGCATTATGGTCAAACTATGCAGTTTTGTGTATCATGTTTAAATAGTGTATGCAAAATTGTGCATTATGTTCAAACAGTGTACACTGTTGTGCATTATGGTCAAACAGTGTACACAGTGTTGTGCATTATGTTCAAACAGTGTACACAGTGTTGTGCATGGTCAAATACCAGTGTACTTCAATATGGACTTAAAAGCAAAGAGAGAAGTTGCAAATTTAGAGAGATGGAATACAGCATACTAAGTTTGCAACCAAAGATGTTTTCACTTGCCATGACAGTTGAGGGTCCAGTCATCCGAATCCAAATTGAAAATGATGCACCACATTACATTTGGTCAGCTTCAGATGAAAGAACAAGAAGTTGTGGTGTTGCCATTCACATGTTCTTCATGAGCATGATTGGAATAACAGATGCTGCTCGTCATATTTATCCAATGAGATCTTTAAGATTAAGGAAGTATCTTCTGTCTTTTCTATGCGGTCTAGTAGCCCAGAAGGTGTAAAGCCCTCCCCCCCAACCTCCTCACATGTTTGAACTTTATTTCCACTCTTAAAAATTTTAAAATATTCTTAAAAAGATGACTGTTTTGTATGAATAGGGCAAGATTTCCAAGAAAAGAGAATGGTTTCTTAAAATAAGAATTTTGCCTCACAGATTCATTATATTGATAATCTAATTAGTTAGCAGACCAGTCTATACTTCTAAAGAATATAACACCAGAAGTTAAACAAAATACTGTACAGTAGGTTGTGGATGTTATATGATGGAAAATGTTAGAGCAGAGAGATCTTTTAAAACCTGAAAACATGTCAGATCAGACAAGAGGATAAATCATCACTGCTTGACAAACTTCAAAAGAAGAATATTAAAGTAATTTAATACAGCACTCTGAGCACATGATCATGCTCATTGTAGAATTCCAGTTCAAGATCATTCAGTGAAAGTTACACGTGTAGATTAGGTAAAGTAAATGCAGAATATAAATAATTTTTCAACATATTATGTGTTTGTATTCTGGTTCTAATCAGTATGGATTTTGCCCTTGGTGACAATAATTTCGACCAGTGCATAACAAGATTAGAAACAGAAATAAATGTATCTTTTTAAAACCTGCTCTAATTCTGGCATGTAATATTATAGATCACACTTTTTATGCCCAAATTATGATATTTTTGCTACTTATAAAAGCAATAATTACATTCATATATCTTTGGGGTTGGAGTGGCATGTATACAAATTTTATTTGGGTGTTTGGTTATCTGATCCTTCCAGTTTGCCACACATATCAACAAGGTGGTTACTGAGCTTGCTGTCCAGCCAACAACAGGGCCTGCCATATAGCCTAGAGCTGACTGACTGTCCAGCTGATAAAAAGGCTATCTATCCACTGGTACCCAAACTGACCAGCCAGTGCACTTACCAACATTTTATATTAGCAAGACATAATACTATGGTACTTGCCTAACTGCTGATACTATCCTATTCTTTGCCATCCTTGCCCCGAGAATGTTTTACTCTGCTGTTGACAGAATGATTGAGAAGGACAGCCCCCTGGAATTAGCCATGAAAGTCTACCATATACTAACTGTACAGCTAAGCATATTGTTGATTTCTAAGTGCCCAACAATGTCAGCTACAAAGTCATGCCTGTAAGGTCAAGGCTTCATTGGATCTGGAAGATGACCAGCTAACCTTCCAATTTCTGCATTCAGTGAAGCTGAAAAAAAATACTGACTGATAAAATATGGGACCCAGGCAATTCTAAAGCTTTTTAGTTTTGAAAATCCATCTATGTGTTGTTCACTCCATGCTGGTATGAGTTGGAGAAGGTGTGAATTTCATAGAAGGATGTGTTGTCATTACTTGACAAGTAGGTGGTGGAGATAGTTTGCAAGCCAAATTTTTGAAATTCCTCCTTTTCCATTTATAATAACTAATGTCAATTGGAATTTTAGGCCATAGAACAATGCTTTTGCTGGATTAGCATGGTAATTTTATTTTGTATGGAAAGGTAATTTGATTCCATTTATCTACTCTGGCTACTGTCATCACAGCTTAAGTGGCTCTTGGTTGTTCTGGTCCCACAGTTCTTTATTCCCTGGAAGTCCATGGTAGAAGTAGGACACCCGACACTGCCACCTTTTGTTATTCTCCTAAGATTAATTTAATCATGTAATGTATTCAAAAGAGAAAAAAAAATTGTAACTGAATTCTGTTTGATGGAGAATACTTACCAGATAACATTGCTATTAAGCCCTACCATACCTCACCCAAAACTAAGTAAACAACCATAGTCACCTACAACTGGTATGGGGAGGTAAGGTTATAGGTTGGGAAGAGTTTCTTCCCTTTGTATGGCATATAGATGGATTTGTCATCTTTGATTGATGGATTTGAGAGGTAGTTAGCTTGTTTCACACATTTTTATATGTAATATTTGTACATATAATAGCTTGTTTCACCCAATTTGTACAAGGAATAGCATGTTTCACACATTTTTACATGTGATAGCTTGTTTCACACATTTTATACAAGGAATAGTATGTTTCACACATTTTTACATGTAAAGTATATTTCACACATTTTTAATGTAATAGCTTGTTTCAAACATTTGTACAAGGAATAGCATGTTTGACACATTTTGTACATGTAATATCTTGTTTCACACATTTGTACACAGAATAGCTTGTTTCACACATTTTGACATGTGATAGCTTTTTTCACAGATTTTCACATGTGATTGCTTGTTTCACACATTTTCACATGTGATTGCTTGTTTCACACATTTTCACATGTGATAGCCTAATTCACACATTTTTAATGTAATAGCTTGTTTCAAACATTTGTACAAGAAATAGCATGTTTAACACATTTAGTACACAGAATAACTTGTTTCACACATGTTGACATGTGATAGCTTGTTTCACACATTTTCACATGTGATTGCTTGTTTCACACATTTTCACATGTGATTGCTTGTTTCACACATTTTCACATGTGATTGCTTGTTTCACACATTTTCACATGTGATAGCCTAATTCACACATTTTTATGTGTAATAGCTTGATATACATTTGTACATGTAATAACATGTTTCACATATTTGTGCAAGGAATGGCTTGTTTCACCCATTTTGTACAAGGAATAGAATGTTTCACGCTTTTTTACATAGAATAGCTTGTTTCACACAATTTCAAATTCGATAGTTTGTTTCACAAATTTTCACATGTGATAGCTTGTTTGCCACATTTGTACAAGGAATAACATGTTTCACTCATTTTTAGATTTAATTGCTTGTTTCACACATTTATACAAGGAATATTGTTTCTCACATTTTTGTGAGAGCTTCTTTCACACATTTGTACAGGGAACAGCTTGTTTCACACATTTGTACAAGGAATATCATGGTTCACACACTTTTGAATGTAATAGCTTGTTTCACACATTTGTTCAGGGAATATCATACACATGTAAGCAGTGCTACTTAAAAAGTTTCAAGTGATATAATGATATCATGAATATTTGCATAGTAACGATACATAAGACATATTTTGCATTCAGTTTTATTCGTATTGTAAGATTTAAACATTTCTAGATTGCTTTTAAACATGAACCAATGAACAAAGATTCTTCTGTGAAAATATATTCTTTTTCCAAATTCATGGTAACAAGTACCAAAACAAAATGTAATTTTTCACAAAACCACAGAAGAAATGATACTATACTCACTCGAATGAATTTATATTTTTCTCATTATGCATTTCTTCTGTCTTTTGAAACCTTTATTGAACAGTGTATGATTGTATACTATTATTCATTTGTTAGTAACTCTTCGGTATTATATATTTTATTTATTATCTTTCTTTTCTTTCCAGAGAACTATTTGTCTAAAGCAATTCTAACTGAAGTTAGTCCTAGGGCCATGGCTGACAATCTCATGGTAGAATGGTAACCTATATTTAGTTTTTCCTGTACATTCAAATGATTGCATATCTTTTTTTTATGGTATGGCCCTACATTCATACTGTTGAGTGTGTTGTTTATCCATCATCAATTATTATTTAAAATTCTTCTCAAAATCCACTGGTTCCAAATTTGACCAAATTTCAGAAGGAGCATTCTAGCAGTAAACCTGTTTTGTTTGTACAAATGATGCCAGTCCATTTTCAAATATGTCCACTGTTACTCAGATAGTAGTAATCTCTGCAGTCATTGGTCAAGTTTATCATGGTATTAAATGGAGATATTTAATAATGTTGCTTGATACTAAAATGTCAATCTAATTACACTGATTCTGAATTTTGTATATACCTGTTTGACAAATTAATTCTCTTCAGATCTTTAGATTAACTTTTAATTGTAAGGAATAGGGAGTCATTACAGCTGAAAATTTTCATCCCTGCATTGAATAACATGAGCCACATGATTCCATGCCATTTGCTGAACTGAGATAAGTAGATTTGCACTCTGCTTCATTTCAGATTAAGTAATTAGACATTATATATTATAAAGCCTATTGTTATAGCAATTGGAATGCTTTTAGAATTTAGATCTCTTTTAAACTGCCCCAGTGGCCTAGTGGTTAGAGTATCCACCTTGGATGTGGGAGGTAACGGGTGTGAACCCTAGCCGAGTCATACCAAAGTCTTATAAAAATGGTTCTAACAGCTGCCTTGCTAGGCACACAGCATTATGAGGTTAGACTTGTCTGCCTAGTGTAAGGATAATGTGAATGGGTGAGACATTGTGCTACATGTCTACAGCATTATGCCCCAGTGCTAGACATCACTATAAACTGCCACACTGCAGACATTGTAGTAATATAACTGAAATATTATTAAAGCTATGTTGAAAATCCAGATCACACACACACACAGATCTCTTTTAATAAGTCTTGTTTGTAACTTGAATAAATTGGTATGAAACTCACTGTTGTCAGTAATTTATTTGATTCTTTTTAAAAGAAATTTGTTTTTAGCCTACCAACTGGGTCTCATGGAGCAAAAGACATTGTCAGGACTGTTGGCAAAGCATCCACAAGTGGATCTACCAGTGCTAAAGCACATACGTCAACTAATGAAGACTCCTCTACACCTCACCGTTCTCCCTCTCCAGTTGCTTCAAGTAATGCCAAACCTGGGGTTCCAAAGTGGTTTAAAATTGGTTAGTGTTATATAATAGTTTTTTAATTTTTAGTTCTGTCAGCCCTCTAGTATTTGTATGTTACCTATATTTATGCTATTTAATGCAATCATATATTAAAAGAATGATGCTGTAGGTTGATCTTTGGAATTGAAAATGGTTAAAGTCTTTCTTAGTCCACAAGTCTGAAACTGACTCTCTGAACAGGACAGATTGGTGCTCTCAACAGATACAGGTACTTGTTTTCAAAATCTGTATTTGTCTATAATTGAGTTTCAACTTCAAAATCCCATTGACTTCTGTAGTAATTGAAAATTGTTAAAATACTAATCATTTCACATACTTTATGTAGATAATGAACAATTTAATTATTATTATAAGAAATTAAAAATATACTAAGCAGATGAATGTTTTTGAATATAAAAAGGGCCACTTTTAAAATGCATTTGTAAAATTTGATATAATTCAGATTTATTACCAGCATCAGTATCAGAATGATCATTATTCTCATCACCATCATTGAACTGGAATGCATTTAGCACCAAACGTTATTTATGAACTCTCAATAAAATATTCCCTTAAGGCCCAGTTAGTGATGAATCTCACACATTTGTGCTTTCATCTTTTTCCCCTGAAAAGTATATGTTGGATTCCTTATTTAATACTAAACATTTGGAAATGCAAGTGATGGTAAAATACATATTTTGCTTCCTTTGTCTAAATTTAGAGAGATTAAGAGTATAAAACTCCATTATTGTAGTACACTCATGACTGTACTAGAATTTTGTTTCTTTTTACGTCAGTCATCTAAATGACAACATGGAGCTAAACACATTTTAATAAAACTGATTTCTGTTTGAATTTGAATTTCATGGACAAAAGTATTGTTTGTAAATTTTGAGAAGCTATTATTTGCCTTAAGTGTAACTGTTACAGAACTAACAACTTAAAAGGATTTCAATTTGCCTTTTCATTTTTATAAAATACAGTCATACCTGTCACTAATGGCCACTCATGGGAAAAAGCAAACCTTTTAATTGCAGACAGGTGACTGCAGAATAGTTTCACCTTTTCAACTTGATTTTTAGCCAAATACCTTGCACTGAATATTATTTTAATATCGTTTAAGTAGTATGCGGTGCATCCTTCTCTAACACCTTTTTGGTCCCTTCTTTGTCTATTAGGGTTTCTCTACTAGACATGATGCCATTGTAGCCAATATTATGTTAATAAGCTAAATTTAGGTATGTTGTCATGTTAAGCCAATCAGATGACTGAGTTGGAGAATGTGATCAAACATTATATTTGAGGCATTCATATAGCAGCTGGGATGCCTGTGTGCTTTTCAGTGTCAACACTGCATTTAGCTTAAAAAATTATCTGCGGAAAGAACCACCCACCTTGCCTCCTTACACCATGTCATTTATTTTGGGCACTTCTTGCATAGCACGATGTGCTAGTTCTGTTCTCAGGCGCCATTGCCCAGCTTTGTGCTTTCATGACTTTGCTTGAACCTCAAGGTTGTCAGTACTTTAATATACTCAACTACTATTAGACTATATGTACTTCGTGCACACTTTCCCTGGTGCATGTATGGATATGGAGCATCGGCTGATGTTTGTTATCATAGCAATCCTCAGGATCAGACTTGTGAGTTTAGGTTATCAGTGTCCCTATATACCTTGTATCAGTCCCTTGCGGCTCCTCATACAGGTGTCGGAATCTCTTCACAACCCTACAGACTCCCCAGAGTCTCTCTTCCTGAGGTGTTCCTGTAAAACAATGTGCCATTGCCAATTTTTCATGCATTCACAACTTTGCTTTTGAACTCCAGTTTGTTTCAGAACTTGAATGTACTCAACTATTATGCCTATATATACTTCATACCCACTTCCTAAGATGCATATATGGAGTATCGGCTGATGTTTGTTATCATAGCATCCTCAGGATCGGACTTGTCAAGTTTCGGTTATCAGTGTCCCTATATACCTTGTATCAACCCTTTGCAGCTCCACATACAGGTGTCAGACACTCTTCCCAACCCTACAAACTCCCACAAGTTTCTCTTCCCGAGGTATTCCTGTAGAACAGATTCAGAGCTGGGCTGATGTAGTGTGCTGTGACAGGATTTGCCCCCATTATGCCAAAGATTATTTTATATGTACAATAAAATGTCTGTTAAACCTGTGTATTGTGAGTTATTATTATTAGTAGTAGTAGTATTAGTATTATTATTATTATTATTATTATTATTATTATTATTATATTAGGATTATTTTAATGTGCACTGTACAACAAAATCCTAATTACACATATTTATATTGTTCTCTCTCAAATTTATGTTACACACATAATTACTGTATCCTGCTCACTTTAATCCATTCTGTAATTGAAATCCTCACTGACTTAAAAATATATACTAATCTTACTTTTATATGGATTAGTCAATTGCTTAACTGCTCAACATGCCAAGATCAAAAGACAATTGGCTTTTGTGAAAAGCCAATGATGAACAGAAAACCAAAAAACGCCATATATGGTTATTCATTGTGCCATGTGAATCAAAACTTGTCATGCTTCACTTTATGTTTTGAATACTGAATAACCCCAGACCTTGATGAAAAGGGATGCAACTCAGAAACAAACCTCTTTCTTCAGAGATACTGTATTTTTAATTCACAAATAATGAAGATATCTAATTATACCTGTTACACAGACACAGAAGATGATTTCCATTTCTCCTGCAATAACACAACTATTTTAACCACTATCCAGCAAAGAAACTGCTTCAGCTCTCTACCAAATTTTAAAAAAACTGCCTTGTTTTCAAATTTAAGATACATCTCTTATGTTACACTGTTAATGTGACTGGAGCTACAAATACAAGTGAGATGGGCAATGTTTGTACATTGAGTCATGTGATATTCCTTTATCAGAACAATACCCTCCTCTTGAATCACAAATTCAGTTTGCATAAACTCAATGATAAATGTGAATAGACAACTTAAGACAGAGGAAAAGTATTTTCTGGTTGGGAAACATCTGGCTGCTGAACACAGGCGACATTTTTATGCAGAACATTTATATAGGAAATTTGTTGGGGGAAATCAGAATGGCTGTTGTGAACAGATGAATATTAAGACAGGTTTAACTATGTTATGTTTTTATAATGTATTAATATCTGCAGATTTATGTCTCAATACACTATTTAGTATTACCTACCTCTTTTTGGAAGTCTCACTTTTTCATAAGGAATTTTAGCAAATGTTGGGGTCTGAATCATTAGTTTAATATCACATTTGGTCCTTTTTATGAGTCTGTGAAAGTTTGTCACAGTCAGAGTGGAATATTTTTTAATCATACTATATGTACTTGCTCCTAAGTCAAGTTCAGCTGCAAATGGCACAGACCCAGATTTGACATCAAGTAAAGTGCCAGTAGATATGGGTCTATGCAGTTGGCTGGGAGTAATCAGTAGAACAAACAAATAGACTATGATCTGCCAGCACAGTATGTAATGCCAGATAAATCCATGATGTTTCATTTGGGTTTGACATACGACACTAACATTTTAAAGGTAAAGCCTGCTATCCATCAATAACTTTGTGACTTCAGACTTGCGTTGTAAGTGTTTAGATAGATATAAAGCATCTTGATACTTCCCATAAATTCATATACTTTTCTTTTCATATTTCAGGAAATAAATGATTGTGCTGGAAAGATTGGGAGTGTTCAGCACATTCTAATGGAAAATGAATGTGCTATTAGACTGGGCGTGTTAGTACATTCTGATGGAAAATGAAAGTGCTGTTAGAGATAAGACAGTAAATTATGAAATAAATTGTTTTTAAGAATTTCAAATTTTTGTTGGTTCTTATATTTTATTAGCTAAGGTTATAGGATATTGTTAAGGTTTTACTTCCATGATATAAGTCCTGCTGGGATATTTTAATCAGGTATTTACAATTTCAAGGCAAAATAAAAACATAATTACTACTGCACTAATATAAAAAGTCTAATGCAAAAATGCTTAGACAAACAATAATCAAGTCTAAAGGGAGAGGTAGTGTTACAACACTTTGCAAATGATTAATTCTTGCCATTGTCTGATCAAGTTATACCTGAATCTGAATTAGGCAAAACAATAAGAAAACAGAAAATTAAATATATTTCAGCAACATAAGCAATCAAGCTAAGTGATGTAAATTATAGGAAATAATATGACATCTTTAATTAATACAATTTGCATAACCAGCATACAATAATTCACATAACTGATCATGATTGATACATTGTAGTTTTGTGTTTCAGCTTACCATAGCACAAATTTGTAACTTTCAGTAGATTATTCATTCCACTTTTGAATTAGGACAGCTAGTTGTTTCAGCGTTTCATTGTGTTTACAATTGGCAGATTTGTCTTTCGTTTTCTTACAAAAGACCAGGTAATTATTTGAAATGTGGTTTGTGAAAAGGGGAATATTTTTTGTCTGACAGCATTACCAGTAAACTGTTTGTTCTGCAACATTAATCCACATGAATTATCTTTTGTAAAATCTGATGTTGGTTGAGCAGGATGAGATACCTTGCATAATAGCAGCAGTAAATTATTTTGCCCCTCCAATGAATCAACAATGACTAATTTTCAATCAGTTAAGAACACTTGCTCAGTTGAGTAGCATGATTACCAAAGCCAAGTAAATGGGTACTTATTTATAGTCGCTTACATCAAAGCACACTACATTTGAATGTTTAAGGTATTAGTTATTTTCAAAGCATTATTTCTTAAACTTCTTTATCATATTTTGAGATATTTAGTGCAGTTGTGCCAATAATTTGAATCTAAAGGATGTACTTTTTTAAATGCAAGTCAAAATCTTCAATGCACCCGTGGTAAAGCCGTAATATAAACATGCTAACTAAATGCAAGCATTGAACCAAATGCTGTTGTTCATTCTTGTCGTACTGGAAGCACAGTATTAATGAGTTAGGTAATTACATTTTGAAGACAAATAAAAACATAATTACTGGTGCATTGGTACAATATTTTTCTAATACAATAATGTTTAAACAATACATTGAAGGCCAAAGGGATATATTACTGTTGGAAATGATAACAGTAACTCACATAATGCTCAACTTGTGTTATTGATCAAATTATACACAGCTGAACTGGGTAGAAATGATAAGGAAATATAATAAAATTTAATATATTTATTGACTTTTAAAACAAATGTTAACAGTTACCCAAGACTTACAGTACATGAAACAAATGCTATAGTTTTGTGTCCCAACATTTATTGGTCATGAAAAAATTAATTTTCAAAATAATTTAGGGTGTCTTAAGATATGTAGTTATTATCATATACCTAATATTCATTTTGGGGGATTGACTTATATGCAAAAGGGTTTATATGCAAGTATATACGGTAGTTGGAAATGCAGTACATAAAATCACTTGACTTACATGGCACACAAATTTACTCAACTGCCAGGACATGCAAAATCACTTAGCCACCAGATACACAAAATCGCTCAGCTGTCATATAGATATCTAGTATGTGGAAGGAATGTTGACAATCAGACAAGTGCTAAAGTTTGGACTCCACAACAGGGACAAGAGAATTATTAGAAGTGCATGCAGTTTTTAATTTAGAAATTTGAATCTATTTTCTTTTATAGCATATTTGTAGATGACATTCAATAGTATGCATACCTTTTTACCTAATAGCAAATCAAAAACTAGTGGGCCCATAGATAGCACTAAATATTCCAGGATTTTAAGTTTTGACTTTTTGTTACATTGGATATTGAAAAGGATGATTGATAATATGCTGTTTTGAGTTACACCTGTCTTTTGAAGATAGCTTTAAGACACTCTTTACACATCTTGGATAAAAATTGGTGGGCAGCTTCTTTTGTCTACATTGAACAGGTACTTCCAGGTGACATAATCTTCCTCCAAGTTTAAAAGATAGCTACTGTGCTTTTTTTCATTTTGGAAGCATTTGTTATAAATGCCTCAAGTCTGCTTAGATGGTCAATTGCACTTCATCTGAATTCACCTTGAAAGTCTGATAGTTTGTTGGAGTCTAGATGCCTGAGAAGTTTTCATTTATCATTCATTCCATTCTTTTTCAATACAGATTATTTGGTATGGAATTACAATTGGAAGAGTTGGTATGGTACTTTCTAGGTGTACTGGTATCATGACTCGTGCCATAATTGGAGGAAATTGCCAGTTTCACAGATTTGTTAAAAAAAAAATGTTAAGTAATGCATCGAGCTGATATTCAAACATTTACATGGGACAATTATTGGAAGAGTCCATATGGTCCTTTCCTGAACAGAAGATATTGTATAGTGCTGCTGCTGTTTCATTGGATCAATCAAGAGAGCTGTGTGGTTATCGGAGAGTAAAATGATTAGTGTAATCATCAGTGTTAATTGATTTAAAATTTAAAGGGAACTTTTATTTCATACTTTTGATATGTTGAAAGTTTTCAGAATAATTTTTGGTAATTAATTTTTTGTTTTGGATAATGTCTTAGTGCATTTGAAATTTCTGGTAGTGTAGTGACCAATTTGTTATTTAAATGTTTAATGAAATTTGTTACTTTTCCCAATCAATTTCTGTGTCATATTCTATTCAACTGAGTTAAAATCATACTTTCTCAAATGATATGATAGGCTTTTCTTTGAATACATGTTTCTTAAGATTTGCAATTGCTGGGTGCCATTTATGTCTCAAACGACCTTTTCTGCTCCTTGATGACATACTTGCATGCAAACCTTTTTTCTCTTTCAAAGGGACATCAATCCACTTTGTTTCACTTTGACGATTTGCATATGTAGCAAGGTGAAGCATTATCTGCCACTTTGCTCTCCGACTCAGTACAGCTGACATTGCTACTGGGATTACATTTACACAGGAAGATTGATGGGAATAATCATTGTGACCTCTCTATAGACTGGGCATGCTGCATGTTAGTTTCTCCAAATCCAACTATTCACACACAAGTTTTTCTTTTGAGCTAAGGCTTGTGGACATTATGGAAGTTGCTGAATTGAGTCCCTAACATATGTAATGAGCTCCCTCACTGGCCAGCTGACTTTACTTGCTATGGGATAGTTTTATCCATAAGAGGCACTTGTTCAAAACAGTTTTAATTAACTACATATGCATGGCTGTACATGAAATAAAGTGGATTGACAACCCTTCTCTAATGACAGTTCATAGTTTATTGACACATTTTGGAACTGCACAATTATCCTATCCCCGGCATCATCCTGGAGTGTGCTAGTAAATAAGAGTATAAATTTTAGTTTTGGTCAATAAGAGTGTCAGTGTTATTGAATAAGAATATCAGTTAGTGAATAAGATTATCATTTAGTGTTAGAGAATAAAAGTATCGGTCACTATTAATGAATAAGAATATCAGTGTTAGTGAATAAGAGTATCAGTTAGTGTTTTGAATAGAGTAATAATGTTAGCAAATAAGAGTATCAGTTGGTTTAGTAAATAAGAGTATGTATTAGTGAATAAGAGTATCAGTTAGCGAATAAGAGTATCAGTTAGTGTTAGAGTAATAGTGTTAGAAAATAAGAGTATCAGTTGGTTTAGTGAATAAGAGTATGTATTAGCGAATAAGAGCATCAGTTAGTGTTAGCGAATAAAGGCATCTGTTAGTGAATGAGAATATCAGTGTTAGCAAATAAGAGTATCAGTTAGTATTAGTGAATAAGAGTATCAGTGTTAGCAAATAAGAGTATCAGTCACTGTTAGTGAATAGAAGTATCAGTGTTAGTGAAAAAAAATATGTTAGTGAATAAGAGTATCAGTTGGTTTAGTGAATAAAAGTATGTATTAGTGAATAAAAGTATCAGTGTTCTTGAATAAGAGTGTAAGTTCATATTAATGAACAAGAGTACAAGTTAGTGATAGCGAATAATAGTACAAGTGTTAGTGAACAAGAGTACAAGTTAGTGTTAGCGAATAACAGTACAAGTTAATGTTAGTGAATACGAGTTCATGTACAAGTTAGTGTTAGTGAATAAGAGTACATGTTAGTGTTAGTGAATAAGAGTACATGTTAGTGTTAGTGAATAAGAGTACAAGTTAGTTTTAGTGAATAAGAGTACATGTTAATGTTAGTGAATAAGAGTCAGATTTTCTACATTTTCTAAAGGATTTGTTGTTTTAATATATATCAGATTGATAATCTTGTATACTAACAGATTCTATGATGTTGAGGACATAATATCAAACACTTAAGCTTTGTGAGAGGAAAGCAGCTACTAAAATCTGCCTGGAACACTGTTCTACCATGATACATGCTTGTTTATCCTGTTACTATATAACTT
Source organism: Potamilus streckersoni (assembly GCA_016746295.1). Classification (NCBI taxonomy): domain Eukaryota; kingdom Metazoa; phylum Mollusca; class Bivalvia; order Unionida; family Unionidae; genus Potamilus; species Potamilus streckersoni. The sequence goes on from JAEAOA010002295.1 coordinate 1,993,570, forward strand.
CATGGGTTAAAAGGATAAAACCATCTAGAAAATTGGTCATATGACTTTTGGGATAGAAAATCAAACTAAAAGAAGTCAAAGGGACCTAACTCTTGTATGTATATACATGTGATGGCAAACACTGACATTTGTTGGTGTGAACTTAATACGAGATTTAATTTCATGAAAATTAACAAATCCAATTTAGAGATTGAGGCAGAGTGAGAGAACTCTCCAGGGGAACTAAAATCTTTGTGTGATATTATGGTTCAATTTTTTATTTTTGTATATATATTTTTGCATGTCTGAACAAGGAAATACAAAGACAATGGATATTTAACTGATTTTATTTCAGTACAGAAAATTTTAGCATATATGCATTTATAAAAGTATGATATATCTACATGATGAGAGTGAAACATATATGAAATATGACTTATTATCAAGTAACACAGCTGAGTATATAACTTCTGTGACATAAACAGAAGGTAAAGATGATCTTCTAATAACATTAAAGTTTAACTTTCCAACTAGAAGTTCATAAATCATAAGCAAGGACAAACAACCACTTTTTTAAACATGTAATTGAAAGGGTCTAGACTGATTTTGAATAGGTCATATTACTTTACCATGGCAAAGTAATAAATCAGTTTAAGAAAGTTATGAAAAAGTAAAACATAGTTTGAAAACTTGCATACAAAAGATTCTAGTAAACAGCTTTTACAGCTCTTAGTTGTTTTATACTGTTTTTATTTAAGTACAGGTTTATCTTTTAAAAATGGACTAGAAGGTGTCTGTATTGTTATGTATAAGGAACTTTACCAAGTCATTTTCTCCATGACAGTTTATTTTTGACTGTTATAAAATCTCTATCTCTGAAGCAGTGTGTGCCAAAAAACAAAACAGCCATATTTTAATTGAACAAGACATTTGTGCATCAGTTGCTGTTACTACATAATTACCTGCTTTATTTGTTGCATGTGATACATTCAAGGCTGTAGAGCTGGTCTCAACTTTGTTCAAAAGCTTTAGTAAATTTAAAATTTATGGTGTTACATATCAGGACTTGAATATGTTTGATGAATTTATCTAGAAGAGTCTTTAAAATAATTGCTGGTAGGCTGAAGCATTTAATCCTTAAATAAAATAAAGGACCTCTGCAATAAGATGGCTTCATAAACAAAGCATTGTAAAAGCAAGATTTCAAAGTTTGTACACCAAGGTTTACCAAGTGTATTATGCTAGTCCTCAGTAATATTTGGTTTCGGGAAGCTAAATATTAGGTATTTTGAAAGAAAGCATTTTCTAAATCATAAGAAAAGTTTCATAATATTTGTCTGAATGGTCCATCAACTGTTAGGTAAGTTGTTCAGTAACCAAAATTGTCAGCAGTACAACAATGTACAAATGAATAACTTGAAATATACAACTTGTGTTTATTTACATGGTAATGAAAATAAATCAAAAGGTTTATACAAGACAAGAAGTTTTATAAAACCATGCTTACCTATTTATATGGGCTCTAAGCTTTGACTAAACCTAACTCACAAAGAAACAGATCCCTTTCACTTTCTTAAAAAGATGACAATCAGGTTTCCATTGTTACAAGTAAATATTCTACTTTAAAACTTTACCAAGACTTTCAAGTCTAAATCAACCTTGAAATGAATATTTATGGAAGACATTTATTTAAATGTTATGTTTCTTACATGTTTTGACAATTTAAAAGAAAGCTATCTTATTTATGAGTGGAAATGTTTTATTGGATGGAGTACCAATGTTTTTCTTGTCTGACATTTAACTCTATTTTTTTAAGGAAGAAGTCTCCTTGTTATACCTGTATATTTCGACTCGTTACTAATGAATAGCTTTTGTAATGGCTGCCAGCAAGAATAAAATGCAGGCACAGAATCTGTATGACTATTTTCTTTCTTTTTTTTCCCTTATATTTGTCATGTGACAATTATACACTTGGTAGTTGTACCCAAAATATTTTAAAAATTTAGAATTGATAAAAACTGAGACAGTTTGATTGTTTACAATAATTTAAACTGATTAATAGGCATTAAATATATATTAAAAGCTTTATAAACATTAAAAGACACAAAAACACAAAACAATTCTCAATGCAATTATATGGATAGCACAATCCCTACCTATCTTGAATACTAATATTTAATTATAAAAACACAGTATCACAGACTTAATGTAATATTTAAAAAATGTTTAGCATATAATGTCTTCTTTAAGAAACGTTTTGGATTAAAATATGTTCTCTTATCAAATCTATAGTACAGCCAATAAAAATCCAATAGTGTTTGCTAGGATATGTTATACATCCAACTCAATATTCTGAACTATAGCTATCATGTTAACTCCCATGTGATAAATATTACCTCTGTGACCTTGTCCTTTGACAGAGACACATTATATACTGTAAATGTTTTCTGACATCTCACAGGTACTCAAAAATTATCTTTTTTCAGCTTTCTAAAACCTTGCCTCTCTGCTAACTATATACTCTTAAATTAATGATCATTTCTGACAGCATACAAGTACTGAAGAGTCATATTTCTTGTTACTCAGAGAATAGATTTTAATTTTTTTTAAAAATGTTTTAACTGAATGTGAACCTTTCATCCACACAGTAAGAGTTTTGACTAATGGTAACAATAAATGTTTCACTGAATAATCAGCTGAAATCAAACTATGCTCACAATATCTTAAATTCTCATGCAAAGAGTTTAGTTTTTACATTTTTCAAGGAAAAATGTCTTAACAACCACACATAGTTTGAATCTGAGTTTTCATTCTTTCCACAATCACTGCTTATCAGTAGAGTCTCAATATTTTTAGACTAATTATGCACAAGATATCGTGAAGTCTCTATTTTTAGACTAATCATAAACAAGATATCGTAATGTATCTAATTTTAGACTAATACACAAGATATCGTGAAGTCTATTTTTAGACTAATCATAAACAAATATCGTAAAGTATCTATTTTTAGACTAATACACAAGATATCGTAAAGTTTCAATATTTTTAGAATATTCACCAAAGATATCATAAAGTCTCAATATTTTTAGACTAATCATACACAAGATATCATAAAGTCTCAATATTTTTAGAATAATCACACAAGATATCGTAAAGTCTCAATAGTTTTAGAATAATCACACAAGATATCGTAAAGTCTCAATAGTTTTAGAATAATCACACAAGATTTCGTAAAGTCTCAATAGTTTTAGACTAATCATACACAAGATATCATAAAGTTTCAATATTTTTAGACTAATCACACAAGATATCATAAAGTCTCAATTTGTAGTACTATTTTGAATGTGTTAGTGAAACTGGAGCATGATTAATAGACGCAATAAAATGCTTTCCAAAAAATGCTAAAAACCAGAAAACACCCCATCCATTCCATCATAGGAGATAAGTATGAAGTCTTAAATGCCATCTTAGCCCTAAGTTCATTAAATAATCTAATCGGAAAATACTTTTTATTTTTCAACCCTAAACAAATAATTTAAATTAATGTGTGTGCAATTCTTAATAACTGTAAATGCCTTCTTATTTTGATGTGAATTTGCAACCAAAAAATTATGCATTTTGACACTATACAAGTTTTTGTAGGTTGGTCTCCCAGACCACATGAACACTGCAGCAATTCAGGTTATCTGTACAGAGGGGATAACCTCTTCTGTGTCGTCTTTCCAAAGCGTTCACCCTGGAATAAACAAAGATATATATAATTGCATTTTTATTTCTGCTGTGTATATGTGTCTAAAAGTTGTGCATAAACTGGAAAACATACTAGCAATGGGGGGAATCCCAAAGGACTCCACTCAATACAAGTTAACTGAGGTCAGGGGCCATGGTTCCTTTAAATGTTGACATGGAATGTTTGAAATCCAATTCCATCAAAGTCTGTTCAGTACAAACAACCTCCCATGTAAAGAATTAAGCTGACTGACAAGGACCATAACTCTGTCAAAACATAGAGAATGAGACAATCCTCATGAGAGGAATATACAGGTCTATGAAACAATGTTCACATAACTTGTATCAGAATATGCTGACTGTTTCTTAAGATTTACTAATTACATACCAAATAAAATGCTATGAAGTTGATTACAAAAAGGCAATAACTCTTTCCAAAATGGTGTAGAAAAAGACAGGCACATCTGGAGGTAGGAGATAATCAGGTACTTACTGAATTGTATCAGAATATTCTAAATGAATCTGGAGTTGTGCTGATTACAAGAAATAATCTGAGTTTCAAACCCATAAAAGATACATCTAAGTCTTTCAGCAATGTATACACCAAACTGATTCCAAATATTTTGAACGGTTCTTGAGCTCTACTGGTTACAAATAACATCTCATGTAAATATTTAAGAGTTTAATGTTGTTTTTTCTAAGTTTATCATGGTATAACCTGTCTTTTGCCAATTCACACAGCAAATAGTGCCCAAAGGGTGTTATTTAAGCTGTGTAAGTTGGCAACTGACAGTTTATGCCACAATATACAAGAAAAACAACACTAAACTCTTATAACTGTAATTATTCTTAACTTTATTTACTTTTTTATACTTTTATTTTGTTTTCTAAAGACATTTCCAATCAGTTTGAGAGCCCTATTTAAGTTTATGAATTTCTTGTTGAGGGCATCTGCTAAGTAGCCATTTATAGAACACTGAACTCTCCATCTGCACTGTAACAGCTACATCAACATCAAACAAATAATTCTATGAAAGGTAGGCTATATAAGGCTTTGAACATTCAACGGCATGGTCTTAATGTTTTATCTAACCTGGCATATGTGATCTGAATATTCAAAACAAAAGATGTGTTGTTTTGTTTGATATATGAATGACTCTTGGATCTGATGCACTCTTATGAGTTCATGTAACTTGGCAGTATTTGTATTGTCCAGACATGTGAGGAACCAATTTTCCTTTCTTAAAACTGTTTTCATGTTCATTTAGGCTACCTATAGAGGCTACTTGCAAATGAAATTAAGACTTTTGTTAAATGGTTATAGTGATGTGGATCCAAAAGTCAAGAAGTGCAAGGCATTGATTATGACAGTTATGATTGGGGAGTAGCGAGATTTTTACCCATCCATCCTCTAATCATAACTTTCAAGGCATGCATCAGACACTGCAGGAATCTGATTATAATGTTAGTCTTTGAAGCCCCTCCTCCTCCCAATCCCTTTTATATCCATTTACCTATAGTTTTACATTAATTTGTAACAAGTCACAGTAAATGTGGTGTACAACATAGCCCCAATGTTGTTTATGGCAGATTTAGTATTTCACCTCTTTTTAGAAAATCTAAAGAAAGAAAAGAATTATTTATCTTCAGAAAAATTACTAAGATTTGTTATTTGATTCTGTCAAATCAGTTTATTAAATTTTCTAAATAAAATCATAATAAACCCACCATTTTTATATCATTTTAAAGGCATACATTGTGTATGCCTTCTGATTCAGTGTTTACATTAGTTACTTTGCAAATGACTCATTCTTTTCTCCAAATTAAAGTGTGGATATCGGATTTAACTGATGTATTCTTTATTCCATATGAAAGTCTGGTTATTGGATCTAACTACTGTGTTCATTTTTCCAATTAAAGGCTAGATATTAAATTTAACTGCTGTGTTCTCTTCTCAAAATTAAAGGCTGGATGTTAAATTTAACTGCTATGTTCTTATTTCCAAACTGTAAGCTGGATATTGGATAAAACAACTATTATTTTCTCAAAAAATGAAATTCAATAATTTATCCAAAAAAAAAAATTTCTCCAAATATCATCTGTTTAAATTTTAGCATGATAATATGTCTCCACACTGTCTAAATTTCAATGGAATGTGGTTATTACAACTGAAGATAAAGTGTTGACATCTTAATGTGAAATGCACCCCTTTATATCATAAATCGTAATTTATTAGCATTATTTAATTTAGGGTTATTTCACTGTATTCTGAAGACATCCAATATGTTTACAAAATGAACACAGAATTTCTAGTCAATATTTCTCTTCAATGCAGGGTTATCATGGTATGCAAGAAGACTTTTAATGGTGTCTAGTTCAAATGGTGCTCATTGTACATACAACAATTCTGCCATAGTGGCTAATTTGAAAATTTTATTTCTCAAGAACATCAGAACACTTAATTTGTCTTGGCTTCAATTACATCACTTATCAGATAAAAATGTAGCACATTTTGACATTTTCACAGAAAAATAACAACCATAAACTACACCCTGTCAATACATCGTGAGGAATAAATTAATATGTGCATCAGTAATAAATTCCATCAGTCAAAATAAGACTGAAATGGAGACTGTTATTGACAAAGGTACCATGAGGTGAGGCTTCAACCATTTAAATATCATGCATTTTGTGTTCATTCATAATTTCTAATGAATAATTTAATAAAAAAGACTTATTCAAATAATATTACAAAGCACAAACACCTTTGTTTCTATTGAACCATTTATTTATTACTGTATAAAAAAGAAATGAGTTACATCTATGTTTTTATTTAAATGATTTAATACGCTAAAAGCCATCACAGTGTCCAAGTTTACAAGATGGCACAAGCTCATAATTAATAAGCATTTTAATTTAGCCATAAAAATAAGCACACTGTCACAGGAATATATATATATATATATATATATATATATATATATATATATATATATATATATATATATATATATATATATATATATATATATATTTATCCACCCATTCCTGTGGACATCCATGAATACAGTGTGATGGCTTTTAGCATATTAAATCATTTAAATAAAACATATATATATATATATATATATATATATATATATATATATATATATATATATACACACACACACAAATATTATGTATTTATACAAACCTATCTAGGTACTGGTTTTGGACCTGGATTTTGTTTTACTGCAAACATTTAAAATGTGCACAAGTATTCTCTGACTAATGCCATATGTTTAAGTTCTATTAAGATATGACCTATTTGCGAAGTGGTTGTTGCCCTGAGCAAACTATGTTACTGGCACTTTCTGTCAGATTACAAATATGTTTTTTTTGAAAAACATGCAGAAAAAAGCTTAGATTTTAGTTTATTTTAACAATGAAAACATCTTGTGCCAAATTAATTGCTTAGCCAAATTTACAAAACTGGTATGTTCATGAGAACTATATAATTTTACCATACTTACATAAACTGGATAGTCGTGAAGCACCATGCCAGTAGACCTGCCAAACCCATGCTCAGCTTCATTAAGCTTGATGGACATGTCTGCTCTCTCTCTGCCCCACAATTTGGCATTCTCAGACAACTGCAATTCAAAGTATTTATTACTCAGCAAAAAGTTATCCATTGCTACTCAAAAGAAAATAAAGTTTTGATATATAAACACATACTAGCTAACATTTACAATGCAGTTATCAGCAGCTAATACTGCTAATTCATGAAACCTATCTCTCTCATTAAAAATTCTTTTGTTTGCAGACCATTGTGTATTTCAGAACTAGTGCAGATTTCAAGATTATAATATCCAATATATATCATAATTTTTTCAGTCACATCTGTTGACTGTTTTTTAAATTGTTATCAATAATACTGTTTTGCTTGTTTCTGACAAAAGTAAACAATAAAAACATTTTACATTGGTATCATTCTCTTTCTCTTATTTTTTTCTGCTGATAATACTGTAAATAATTTGCATGATAATTGTGAATACATGTAAAGATAAAAAGGAGACAGCAAATAAATGTTTAGTACCCCACATTTCTGGCTCCTATGGATAAATGTCATATTTAAGAAGCACTTTAATCCTCATAAACTTGGGTTTCAAAAGAATAACAAGATTTAACAATCTTTCAGTTTTTACATGTATCTAAATAATTTAAGAAGTTGCTATAGATCCAACACCAAGAAATTACAGTCATCCTATCATAAATAATTAAAATTCAATGCAGTCTCGATTGTTTGAAATACTCATTGATAAAGAAAATAATTTTCAAACCAACATCATGTCTCCAAACATTTCTAAGATCCGCAACAATACACTAGTACACTGTATTCACCTATAAGTTGAATCAAAATATATACTGTATATCCCCCGATCTACTATAACATACTGTGCTGGAAAATGTGGGGCTATGCATCTTGTAATCTTGTAATTCAATGCAGTCTCTATTGTTTGAAATACTCATTGATAAAGAAAATAATTTTCAAACCAACATCATGTCTCCAAACATTTCTAAGATCCGCAACAATACACTAGTACACTGTATTCACCTATAAGTTGAATCCAAATGCAAACTGTATATCCCCCGATCTACTATAACATACTGTGCTGGAAAATGTGGGGCTATGCATCTTGTAATGAGTAATCATTAAAACAAACAACCTAGACCATGATCTACCAGTGCATCATGTGATGGCAGGTCTGATTCTATCTTGTTTCCAGTTAGACCCAACTTATAAGTGAGAATATGTGGTACCTAAACATCCTATTACTTAAACCATTTCTATTTTTCAAAGGTTGGTTTTAGTGTATAAGGCACTAAAACATATTTGTGGTTACAATCAATAAGAGAAAATAATGGTACTGGTATATCATTTTCTTTCAATTTAGAAATGCTACAAAGGAAAGATAATTTTGTTAGTAACACAGGTAGGCCAGATTGTTAAACAAAAAGTCTATGCAAAAAAAGTTCATAAACATTTTTTTTAAAAACTGAAAAATTGGTATCATATATATTTGTTTAGAAATATGCTTACTAAATTACTTTTACTGCCTAAAGGTGTTTTTAGTCTTATTCTAAGAAGGGTTCTTTCAAGAAGGTCTTAAGTCCATAAAGTTCAATGTAATAGCCAGTTTTGTACATATGTTTCCTTTTATATTTTTAGAACTAAATTTTTAATCAGCATTATAAACGCCTGTGATGATGTGCTGTTAAACATATTACCAATATAAATCATGATGCCCAAAACATCATGTTTGTCCATAAAATCAAAACATCTATATACACTACTCAATCAATTTTAGTGATCATTTTCTTGTGAAAATCATTTTTTTTAATAATGTCTGAGAAGAAAATATCTGAAAGTTTGTTAAATGCATTACACAGTGAGTACCTGAAAAAGGATTATTATATTTAACCATCATTAATAAATACAAGTAAAATGATAAATGCTAGGGAAAGTTTGTTTTATCATTGTAGTAAAAGCACAATTTCATCTGATTCATCAATTAACACATTAGTTGAACATTAATTTTACCAAGTTTGATTCTTTCTTTTGTCCTCAAATATAGTTTGCAATTATAAAAGAAACTGTTACTAAACAGCCTCCCCAACAAGAAAGGTAGGAGATGAAACAATGCTGGCTGTGTTAGGAAAGTATAAGATTAATGGAGACAAAATAAACAAGGAACGATATAAAAGAAAACTAGCTGATATGAAACATGGTTTTAAAAGTTAGCAACTCTGTGGTGAGATTAAACTGTATTATACAAGTCAGTCAGAACAATGCATATCTTTACATCCCCCATTTTCAAAGAAAAGCAAGCAACAAAGCATATGGATCCAAAACATCAACAACTAAAAAACACCATGCACTTAAATTTTGGCATTATCTACCTTTCTCCTTTCAAATGTGTTTATCTAAAATATTTAAAAGAAATTATCTCTTATCAAACTTTTCTGCAACTTAGTAATATTTGATTTATTAATTTTAATTTTGGTGCCTAGAAATCTTACCATAAACTTTATAATGGTAATATAATACACAAAATCCTTTTCTAGTTTACATTGATAGATTCAAAAAAGTAAAACTCCAATAACTTGATTTTTTTTACTGAGTTGAGTAATTTGTCACAGGGTGACCTTTATCAAGCTGCTATGGGTAAAAACAACAGAAAAATCATAGGACAATCAAACTAAGATCTAAGCCAACATTTGAGGACTGGGTTCTGGAGTTTGTAAGTAAACTTATCTTTGTAAGACAGTTTTAAATTATTTAACATGAATTATGATTTCGTGATTGAAGACAGATGATTTCTGATCTGCCATTATTGCATGACAGATGACTTTAGTTTGCATTACTCAAGCAAAATCATATGCATTTGATTTACAAGTCCATTTATACCAAATGGTCTTTCAAGAAAGAATTACAAACTTTTTTGTCTTCTATTCTTATGAATGACAAGAATATCTTACTGTAATCTATATGTATGACACCTAATTCACTGTCTTGCCTGTTTTTCCAGTGCATTAATCCTGCCCTCTGCCTTTTCAAGAGCTTGATACAATTCAAGTTTCTCGAGGTCATCACCTCCACGTCCAGCAACCCTTAGCTGTTCCTAAATTAGAAAGAAAGCATACTCTTTATATGCTGAATTTACAGTTAACAGTTGTTTTTTTTTTAAAAAGAAAACTATCTGTATGCAGATTGTCTGGATATGTCACTTATACTGAATGATGAAGTGTTTTTAGAACACCATTTTTGCTAGTCAAAGGTTGCTGATCTAGTTATTTTCACATTAACAATAAAGTGGACTGATGAACATTGGCTATTATTGATGGACAAAAAACAGCTGACCATATTTTTAGGTTTATTCTTGTCAATGTCAGTTGTTCTTGCAGACTTGTTGAGATAATTATTAAATAAATTTAAGTCATAGAATGCAGACATAGTAAACCATGATTCTGTTGTGTTTACTCTGTAATATAAATGCTGCTTGATTCCTTAAGGTAAATGCTGCTTTACTCCTTAGGGTAAATGCTGCTTTACTCTGCTTTACTCTTAAAGATAAATGTTGCTTTACTCTTAAAGATAAATGTTGCTCTACCCCTCAAGATAAATGTTGCTTGACTCTTAAGATAAATGAGGCTTTAATCTTTAAGATAAATGTTGCTTTATTCTCTTCACTCCTTAAGATAAATGCGGCTTCACTCTTTAAGATAAATTCTGTTTTACTCCTTATGATAAATCTTGCTTTATTCCATAAGAAAAAATGTTTCTTTAGATTAATTTTGCTTTATCACTTAAGATAAATGATGTTCTAGGTGTGTATTCATGCAAATTCTGTCCCTGAACAAGCAATTCATGGTTTTAGGTTCATACAGCTCAATGAAAAAAGCATGTTATTTCACTTTATTGTGAATTCAATATTTTCTGTGGACCATAGGGGGTACCAATTTTTTTGTGCTAAAATGAAAGATCTTAAGACCCACCCAATGAATTGGTTTGTGTGTATATATATATATATATATATATATATATATATATATATATATATATATATATATATATATATATATATAAACTGATTTACCTGAAAAAATGAAATGAAAATGTAAATGAAAACAAATGAAAACACTGAATACTGAATATAAATGTGAGCAACATGAACACAGTTGTGGAGTACATCTGATGTGCCACCACATAAATACTCTTTGTTCTAATAAAAATATTAACTGAAAAGTTAAACCCTGATTGGCCAGTGTAACAGATTCCAATTTCCAGATGGCTTTTGAGATATTCACAGTAGCATGATAATGACAAAAATTTTACATACCCTGATCTCTATCATTTGATCTCTTAACCTCTTGTTTTCCTGTAGCAATACCTCATTTGCTTCATGACTTTCCTTATCTGCCAAGAAATAATGTATGGTTCCAATGTAAATACGATTAAACTTGTCATATTAGACAACAGCCATTTGCAAAAATAAAAATATGACCTCTCTCTCTCTCTCTCTCTCTCTCTCTCTCTCTCTGTGTACACATTCATACATAAAATAAAACTAAATGAAATTAGTAGGAAATAATAGTTTTAGAACAATTTGGTAATCTGGTGAGACAGGTAGAAGAGAGGAACTAAAAGGGAGTATACCTGGTTCTAAGGCAGGTACGAAGAGGAGAGTCAAGAGCATTAGGGGCATGGAGCACCTTTCCACTGTTATCCAGTCTGTGCACTATGATCACTAAGGGAGTTGGTATAAAATTAACATGCCTTCCTAGAAGGTTTCAAAAAATATCCATCAACAACTAAAGACAATTCTATCATAAAACCAAAACTGATGCAAGCCAATAATGAAATTCATTAATGAATTGCACTAATGAGATTAACTCAGTCTGAGACTGATTAATGAATTAAATGAACAAGATTATGTCTGAGATTGATTAATGAATTAAATGAATGAGACTAATTGAGTCTATGAGAATGAGTAATAAATTGAATGAGACAAACCCAATCAATGAGATTGATTAATGAACTGAATGAATAAGACTAACTCAAAGACTGATTCATGACTTGCAAGAACAGGACGAAGTCTACAAGATTAACTCAGTCTATGGGACTGATTAATGAATTGAATGAATTAGACTGAGATTAATGAATTGAATGAATGAGACTAATTCAGTCTCTGAGATTGATTAATGAATTGAATGAATGAGACTAACTCAGTCTATGAGATTGATTAATGAATTGAATGAATGAGACTAACTCAGTCTATGAGATTGATTAATGAACTGAATGAATAAGACTAACTCAGTCTATGAGAATGATTCACAAATTGAATGAATGAGACTAAGTGTGCAAGAATGTTAATGAATTGAATGAATGAGACTAATTCAGTCTAAGAGACTGATTAATTAACTGAATGAATGAGACTAATTTAGTCTGGGAGATTGATTAATGAATTGAATGAACGATACTAATTCAGTCTATAAGATTGACTAATGAATTGAAAATTTACTAAATTCTTGATTAAGTGGTCCTATTTTATGTGTATTTGAAAATTACAGTAATTAGATTTGCATGACTTTACAGTTCTATAGAATTGGGTGTCTTCCCTTTTCTGCTACTGCATTATAAAAAAAAACAAAAACATTCAGAAATGATGTGAACATTAGTCCTGGAAAAGGACAGACCTACCAAATTCCTTTCCATAACAAAGAAGGATGTAAAGACTATTGCAAATTACTTTTAAAAATAGATGTTAAATCACCTAGTGAAAATAAATGGAATGAAATTTTCAATCAGAATAGGGATTAATAGTGACAATAACACAGCTGTTGGATCTTATATATGATTTTTCAATAAACTAACAATATTGCTCAGTGTGTCAGTGTACACCATGCACTGAAAACATTTTAATTCTTGAGACAAGTTAACCCTTTCATCACTGCAGAACGAAAAATCGGTCCTGGGGAAGTAAGTCTGTAAACACTTATGGACCGAATTTTCGGTCTGAAGCAGTGTTTTTCTTTAATGCTATAGTACCCAACTAAAAATCTTTCAGGGTACCTCTAATAACTTCCATCTTGTAATGTAGATATTATATTTGGATGATTTCGTGAGTTTAGCTTGTATACAACTAGAAATATCAAACAAAGTAGGAACTTTTAACGTGTTTTCAGAATGCTGAAATTTGTATCCAAAATGGCAGAGTTTGAAGAAATTTCAAAGGAGAGTTATAGAAGGATTTGAATAATTTCGATCTGGTAAATTTAGATAAAAAAGAGAGAAGACATCTGGAGAGACAATGGAATGCACTTGTTAATGACAGTGATGATGATGAAGAGGACTTTGAAGATTTTGAACCAGAGGAATTGGGCGCTCCACATGATTTTGTTTGGATGAAGCTGGAAAAACAAAGAGATTTGTTTCAGTTTTCTGACAGAGTTGGGCACACCCGAGTATTAGAATGCTCCAGGAAAGCTTCGGAATATTTTCAAATATTCTATTCAGATGAAGTTTTTTGAAAAATTGTACGTTTAACAAACTTTAATGCGACGATCAAACGTGGCAGAGGCGATATAGGTTGTGTGGACAGATCTCACCTTGGAGATCAGTTTGGTTCATTTTATATAATTTTATAAATTATGGACACCATGAAAGAAAGACTTGTGTTGCTACTGTGATTATTCACTAGTACATCTAGGGTCAATTGAACAAGTTTTGAGAACTTTCTAAGTTTTCTAAGAGGTAATAAAATAATTACTTGTATTTTACCTGTTGTGTTACCTGTTTGCACCTGCATTATAACATTTGTAAAAGATATGCACATTTTAATGAATTAGTCATAAAATTTGATTTTTAACCTTGATTTTGACAGCTAATCCAGCCAGATATCTTTAACATTGGCAAAGTTATGTTGTTTCAAAGTCCGCAAGTCATTTTGCTTTACAACTCCAAAGTTACTTTGTGTTGAGGACTCTATGCCTACAAAGTTACTTAGTGATGAAAGGGTTAAGGAATTCCTAAATTTGAGGAAATCAACAAAATTTCTTGGATATAAGGCTAGATGTTGTTAAGAAAAATTAAAGATTTTATTTTTTTCAAACACAAGCTGAAAGTTCTATTACAAAATTAAATCTATAACCAAGTAGAGTTCTGTTACAAAATTAAATCTATAACCAAGTAGAAAGAAATATAATTTCATTCAAAAGCAATCTGACATGATTAGTAAAACTTTGGAGAGGCCTGGAAATCGTAACATTTGTAAGCCCAAATGTGAGCTTGAGATTTTGTTTCAACCAATCATAAATGATGTTACTAATTTTAGGTGTAATTTCTGATTGGCTGAAAGTGGAAACTCACTTAACTGAGGCTCTGATTTCTATGATCTCCAAGACAGATGTGCTGGAAAGTAGAGCAAAGAGCACAGACCCTGATCTACCACCACATTATAAGACAATATGTCTAGGTCAATGTTATTTATAGTTGAGCAAACTTTACACCCACAAAAAGGTATTAATTTTTGGATTACTTACCCTTCTGAGTCTTGGATCTGTCTTTATGGTACTTCTCTATAACTTTTTCCATTTTCTCTATTACACTCTCTTGCTTCTTAAGTGCTTCTTCCATCTTCTTCATTTTTTGCAGTTTATCCTGCATCTTCAGTACTACAGCCTGTTGTTGATTGTGAGCCTTTTGGAGCTGCAGGTACTTTTTCTCATCATCATTTTTCTGAAATGTGTATTCATTTTTATATACACAGATGAACTTTGAAAACTGAAAAGACTGTGGACCCTTAATTTCATGTTTAAAATGAGCTCGGTTGAATAAGACTGAATGTTGCTACTCTTTAAGATGTCTCCGAATACAGTGCATATAAAGTGCAAATGATGCGAACAAAGGACACATGACATAAGTAGGCAGGTCAGCAATGAGCTCTCTGCATATTCTACAGTTGTCCAATCATAATATTTATCCCAGATCTAAAATTTTGTTAACTGGCAATTTCCTAAAACATGACTAGGTTCAGTTTGAAGAAAAATTGTAGTTAATGCCATTAGGTTGAAAAACAATTGTTAACTTATAAAATTTTAGCTGAGACATGATGGTGGTTAAGATCTGCACCATTTACATTCAGACCAATAACACATTGCAAGAAGCATTGTAATGAAAACCCAATGTCAATGCCAAAAATTCTTTAAATGGACTGTAATGAAAGCAAGAATTTTTCAGATGATGACTATGACTGCCATGTTTGAGTTCAGATTGGCATCATTTTCAACTTGAACAAGCATTGTTAGAGAGTGAAAAAAAAAAAACTTATTTTGATACAAGTATTAGAATAACAATAAAAACGGTTTAAAGAGTTGCCAAGACAGCTATTTTGGAAGTTAGAATGACATTATTTTAAGACGGGACTAATGATATACTGCAAGACCTTTATACCAACCTTTAACCCCTGTTTATAGAACTGTCCATTCTCTATTTAAAGAAGTAGCCATAACAAGATTCTCATGATATGGCTCTCATTTCTGGACATAATATATAAGAATAGTTCCTATTTCGATCAACTATTTCTAGCATAAAGTTTTAGTAAAACACAATTCATTGTTTTGAAGCAGTAACAAATTTCAAAGCTTGCCATCATGGAAGATATCTTATGATGGCAGATGAACCCTGTTTTCATTTGAGACAAACTGTTTATCAAAATTTAAATAAATAATTTGTGGAAACCCAATTTAGGTACATCACCATGCCAACTACCAATAACAAGACTTTCAAACAGCCTCTTTTGCAGCTATATTGTGCAGACAGATCTGCACCAATTTTTAATATGACCAACTACATAGAGTAAAAAGTTCTTTCAGAGAAAATCCCATATTGACATGATATGTTTAAGACTTTTTTTAGGCATGTTGGTTGTCAGACCAGTGCCATTTAGGAATATCAAATATCAGAAGAAGTATATCATGACTTCCATGCTGGAGGTCTCATCTGCATCATTTTAGCTAAAAGCTAACAAAACATTATTAGCAGCATTTTAGTGAAAATACATTACAGCACAGCCATTCAATCTGAACAAGTAGTGATAGTAAGACTTTTACATGTTGAAGATCTCATATGCACCATGTTCATTTAGGACCAAAAATGCATAAGTCTTTAGTGAAAACCCTGTCCCTATGCTTTCATCAGTTCAGGAGAAGTGATAGAGTTTCAAGACACCATGGCAGCAAAGTTGCAAACAGATTGGCACCATTTTGATTCAGGACCATCTGCAAACCCCATAGAAATATTACATCCATTCTGGAAAAGTAACAATAACAGTACTTTCAAGATGACCACTATGGTGGTCATGTTGACTGTCAGATCACACCATTTTCATTTAGAACCAGACAAGACACCAAAAGAAGTCTTTCTGTGAAAACGCCAATGTTCATGACCATCCATTCAGGCACAGTGGCAATAGCAAGATTTCTAAGATGGTCACCATTGTTGAGGTTTGATTTGCACCACTGTTAGATAAGACAGACATCAAAAGGAGTATTTTTAATGAAAATGCCATTGATTGAAGAGAAGGAGTTATGACAAAAGTACTTAGGAGATATCTACTGAAGATATGATCAGCAATATTTATTATAATATGTCTTTAATGAAAATACCAGTGTCCATAATGGAGGTATGATTTGTACCACTGTTTTTAAGAACCAACTAAACATCATAAGGAGTATTTTAGTGAAAATGAAATTCATTCAGGAGAATTCTTAGATGACTGCCATCATGGCCAAATGTTGGAGACCTGATTGGCACCATTTTGTTTTAGGACCAACAACATATGATAATAAGTACTGAGTGAACAACTTGTGTGCACATGAGCATCTGTTTAGCATAAGTAGCAATAAGATTTTCAAGATGGTCACCTATTTGGATATCAGACAGTGTCTCACTTAGTCCCAGCTAAATATCATGCAAGTCATTTTCATTAGAAAACACTATGTCAATATAACCATATATTTGGGAAAAACCATATAAACAAGATTTTTATATTTGATGTCAAGTTACCACCATTATAAATTAAAACAAATTAAACAGTATTTGAATCATTTAGTGAAAAAAATCATGTAAATAAAACATCCATTTAGTAGCAATAATATTTGCAAAATGACAAACACTGTCCAAGTAACACTAATTGTTATTAAGGACCAGCTAAGTCTCAGGGTAACACTGCAATTCAAGTTTAAAAATGAAATTGTCAAGAAGACTTTATTCCACATAGAGGAGCAGCAATAAAAACAAACTGCTAACAAATGTGGGATGCAGACCCATTGCTCTTCAATCAGTAGAGATAAATCTGATAATGTCATCAACATAACAATTTCACTCTGAAACTACTTCACTGAACTTTTTCTTTTGGTATCCTAGAGGACAATTTTTTGGCTTTGAAATGGGCACTCTGTCATCTGCCAACCAAAATGTAGCCAATATATAAAAGAACATGAAGTTCTAGCAAATTGTGTTAAGTTTATATGCAGACGGAAATGCTGGGATAGAGTACTCTTCCAATAAATATTAAAAGGAAATAACAGTTTCTACAATAGGTGACAAAACAGTATATAAAAAAATTATCATCTACCTTTATCAACTGATTCTGAAGAGTTTGCACTTTCTCTTTGTACAATTTCAAGTCAGCTGTCTGTGTAGACAATGTCTGTTTGATTGCAGCTAAAAAAGGAAAAAATAAGACTGAATGAATATTCTTATACCTAAAAAAGAAAACAAAAACAAACAATGGTACTTAAATTTGCACCAACATGTTCAAGTACTCAAAGTAATATTTTTAGGACCTCCATAAAGCAACTGAGAGACATTAGCAACAAATATCCATGAAATCCACAAAGAAAAACACATAAATCCACATAGTACACACATTTTAAACTTGACTGTGATCAAATTCCAATTTTTTGGCATGCAGAAGTTTACATTATTTATATCATACTTCAATCCAAAACCATTTATCTTGTTATGCTACCTCTACTTATTAGTGAGTAGTTAATCATAAGAATAACAACTGTCATTAACATTAATATCAACATTTATCCAGTGACAGGAAGTATGAAAATCAGACTTGCAAGAAGTACAATAGTTACTCAAGCACACTCACACTGTATAATGGTTATGCTTACACCCAATGGTAAATGAGACTAAACCCTTAAAATCCACATATATATGAAACAAACTGCATCTGAATGTGCTGAATGGTTCTTGAGCTATGAAGTTAACTGTCAAGGGCCCTAACTCTATCCACCCAACAAATCAATTCCAATCCATCATTATCTCTTTTGTTGGTAGATGGTACTTGTCTCTTTTCAAAATTTACATTGTGGTTGATTTTTGGCAATTGTTTAAATGAAACTTGTTGGATTATCATAAAAATCTCTATTTCTCAATAACCTCATACACCACTTCCTCATTTTAGCATGCTAACTTGCAAATCTACTTGTAATGCTAAAGCAGGTGTGAATATTTTTTTTTCACTGATATAATTGTTGTTTCCAGCTGATTATTGAAGGTGCTCACATCAAATAAGCAACTAAGTGTACATCAGCATTATTTCATTTTAAAATCACCCATGTGATCAATTCATAAGGATTTATCTTTGCTTCATCTGTGGACAGTTCTTCAAACTTTGCAATAATACATTTAAAATCAATTCACAAATCTTAATAAAATGTAAATCTCTGATTTGTTTCTCTTTTTTCAATATGTACTTTCTCTCTTTATTGATGTGTATGTAGTATTTTCTGACAGAATAACTGCTATATGCCTACTGTGTTTATGAGTACAAACAACACTCATTGCCATGTCAACTTTCTTTACAAGTGCAAACAAGTCATTGTCATATGCCAGCTGTGTTTATGAATACATAGTCACTATCACATGCTAACTGTTTACAAGTACAAGCAACAGAGTAATTGCAATGTGTTAACTGTGTCTGAGTACAGTCAGACATGTGCCAATTGTATTTATGAGTACACACACCAGTAATTGCCATATGCTAATTGTATTTATGAGTACAAACAATAGTCATTGCCATTTGTAAATTGTGTTTAAGAGTACAAACAGTTCATTGCCATATGCCATCTGTATTTGAGTACAATCAACAGTTATTGCCAAGTGCCAACTATGTTTATGAATATTAAAACAACAATCATTACCATATGCCTACATTATTTGATTACAAACAATATTGCCATTGCCATGTGTTACAGACAAAGAACCTGTCAGAGCTCAACATAAAACAGGGCTGGTTTGGCTTTGGTATTCACAGTTTGTCAAAATGTCTAATCATGCAATTATTTCCCAATGCTAAAGTACTCAAATCCTAGGAACCAAAATAACACATGCAATTCAATGATGGCTGGAAACAGTAATTTCAGTTTTTGGAATCAATTTCAATAAACATGAACATGCATTCTGTCCTTCCTGTAAGTTTTATAAATGTGCTATGGTGGCAAGAATGTCATTACCTGTATTCAGCATATTAAGACATATTACACACGACAACAAATATATCATCACTGAAATCCAAATTCACACAATCTGCATCAAGTGTGAATAAATATGTATGTGCCTAAATACTGTTCGCCAACTTCATAACTGAACATAATCTCCCATATATAGTAGCTCATCATTTTTAAGATCTAGTCAAAATAATGTCCCATTGCCAAAAATGGCTCAAGAATTCCCATACAAACAGATGAAAATGAAGGAAAACTATTCAAATAGTGACACAAACTTTGGAACCTCACTGGGATAATACAGTCAAAAAATATGCCTCAATGAAAAATTTGGCATTCTTGTTGAAAATCTTCATCTATTGAAGTCAAAACTCCCAACAAAATATTGAGAAAAAAAAAATTTGCCATTTTGTCTTAATCTCACTGAATCTGTTCTCTTACATGTATTCAACTATGTAGTATATGATGAAAGTAATCTCTTTATTTAAAAGAATATTTTGTCATGCATATGTAATTAAATTATTTGTTTGTTAGTTTTAATTTTCTTTTAAATTTCCATTACCATATCTTGATAAAATTTCTGGCTTTGTTAGTCCCTCAAGTTCTGAAGTTTCTACCATAAGTCTACCAGCATCATTATAGTTGGCGAGATTCCTTCTCAGGTTACTGTTATTGGCCTCTAGGTCTCGTACTTGCTGGCGTAGTGCTATAATATCCTGACCCATTTTGAATACCGCTGAGCGATAGTTGTCAAGCTCTTTACCCTGATGATCCAATATTGTCATTGTGGACATGTCTAAATCCTCTGGTTGATAACTAAAGAAAGTAAATTTATAAAAAGAGGGTATTTAGTAAACCTATACTTTCTTATGATGCTATTAATTTTAAATTGTCATATTTCATGTTATGTTTGTTTTGCAAATTCATTTTCTTTAGTATATTTAAACTTGACTTTTACTGCAGCCTTATCAATGCAAACTTTTCACTTTAAAAATCAAATGTCTAGTTGAAACAAGTATGCACTGTATCAAATAAAACTCTTTGATTTCACAAAAAATAGATATGATACTGATTATAAAAGCATACCAGTACATTACTGGTTATTCAGGTAAAGGCCATTAAGCATACAGTACATTACTGGTCATTCGGGTAAAGGCCACAAAGCATACCAGTATATTACTGGTCATTCAGGAAAGGCCACTAAGCATACCAGTACATTGCTGGTCATTCAGGAAAAGACCATAAAGCATACCAGTACATTACTGGTCATTCAGAAAAAGGCCACAAAGCATACTGGTACATTACTGGTCACTTAGGAAAAGGCTACAAAGTATACCAATACATTTCTGGTCACTGGAATAAAGGCCACAAAGCATACCGGTACATTACTGGTCACTTGGGAAAAAAAACCCACGAAGCATACTGGTACATTTCTGGTCACTCGGGAAAAGGCTACAAAATATACCAGTACATTTCTAGTCACTCTTAAAAAAGCCACGATGCATACCAGCACATGACTAGTTATTTGATAAAAGGACAAAAATTCACATATTATAACTTTATACATTTAATATCCTTATATTTGTTGACTCGTATTTGATACAATCAAATACTATACAGTATATAATCAGGTGTATAGTATGCAGTTTTTGACCATTATTCTTGTCAATTTGAAGTTTTATGAACCATTAAAGCAGAGGTCAATCTTAAAAGTTTATTGGTTTATAAAATTTCATGATCATGAAAAGCAAAAGTCATCATTAATTTTATTCCATGCAAAATATCTGAAGTGCATCTTTTAGTGAAAGGAAAAATACCATTTCTACTGCATGATGCCACAAAAAAGTTTTTTTATGAGGACAGTGTAATATCATGATGTCACAAACCACATGATATCAATCAGCCAATGAAAAAGCATCTCTCAAGACACTTTATAGGGTATCATCAGTGGAAGAAAATTGTACACAAGACTAAATCTTTGTATTACTTTTCACCAATGCCATAAAAAAAGTACAAAACAACATTGAAAGTGATGCTAACCCCCGTGATGGTGACTGTGGTGGTGGGATACGTGTGGACATCCCAGGGAGGCTTCTGGCAGGTGCTTCCTGTGGGCCTTTGGGGTCATAGAAAATATACTGGTATTCTGGAAGAATGTTTTCCATGGCATCAATTGGTGGCATCTCCCCATCTTTGATGGGCTGCAACAAAGCAATATTATTGTTAGTCTTTGGAATATATCAGGCACATTACACTACAATAATTTTAGCCTTAATTACCTGTTTTCAGAATTTTCAGACATGGTAAATGGTATATATTTCATCGATAAATAGATTTTGCCATAAATTGTCACTTTGTGGGAACTTGATAGTGCACACATGGGCTGTCACCCACTTGGGCTATTTTACCTCTACTTTTCTGGACCTACTAATTATGCAATTGTCACTCTCCTACTTAATCAAGTAACAAGCTTCCTTTGTCCTTCAAATAATTTCCTCTCGCCTACTGATCCTGCTCTGTCATTTTTCCCCTCCTAAATTTTCCTTTGCAATTTTTCTCTGAAATCTGGATATCATACTTCTTTAAAATTTGTAAGATAAGTTTGTTTTATAACACCAGCAACCATCTAGACTGTGTTTTCTGCAATTGAATACCTATCATTAATTATTTGCCTCTTATTGTCAATTTGTCTTTGCTTCTGTTCCAGTAAATAATTTGATTTTTGCTTCTGTTCTTGTAATTTATTTGTCTTTGCTTCTGTTCCAGTAAATCATTTGTCTTTGCTTCTACTTGTAAATCATTTATCTTTGCTTTTGTTCAAGTAATCATGTCTTTGCTTCTGTTCCAGTAAATCATTTGTCTTTGTTTCTACTTGTAAATCATTTATCTTTGCTTTTGTTCAAGTAATCATGTCTTTGCTTCTGTTCCAGTAAATCATTTGTCTTTGCTTCTGTTCCAGTAAATCATTTGTCTTTGTTTTTGTTCAATTAATCATATGTATTTGCTTTTGTTTGTAAATCATTCTCATTCAAATTTTGCTTCATTTCCAGCAAGTCAATTGTCTTTGCTTCTGTTCTAGTAAATCATTTGTCTTTATTTTAATAAATCATTTATCTTTGCTTCTGTTCGAGTAAATCATTTGTCTTTGCTTCTGTTCGAGTAAATCATTTGTCTTTGCTTCTGTTTGAGTAAATCATTTATCTTTGCTTCTGTTCGAGTAAATCATTTATCTTTGCTTCTGTTCAAGTAAATCATTTGTCTTTGCTTCTGTTCGAGCAAATCATTTATCTTTGCTTCTGTTCGAGTAAATCATTTGTCTTTGCATCTGTTGCAGTAAATCCTTTGTCTTTGTTTCTGTCCCAGTAAATCACCTTTTTGCTTATGTTCTAGTAAATCATTTATCTTTGCTTCTTTTCCAGAAAATTATTTGCTCCTGCATTTCTTCCAGTAAATCATTTGCCCCTGCATTTGTTCCATTAAGTTAACATGATAAATATAATAAATATTTGAACATTTTAGGTTTTAACAGCTTTAAGTTGTATTGATTTGAAAATTATTTAAGAACAAATTGCACTGATAAATAAATATTATAATTTTATCATTTCAATCTAATTAGAATACAAAATGGAGTGCAATTTAATTATAGAAATATAATTTGTCAAAGACTTGTGCAACAGTACATGCAACAACTCTAATTATTGGTTTGTCCTGAAGCAATGTGATGTGTCAGAGGTATATTTCATATTAAGCATGCAAATATAAAACTCATTAATAAAATTAAACAAGAAAACAAAAGTAATTTGAAATTAAATAACCAAGGTACCAATAACAGATTATGAAAAAATCCCTAAAAATGCCATCTCTTCTTTATATGATGCATGATATACATAAATGATTAAATGACTGCATTATTTCATGTCTGTAACATATCAAAGACATATATTTCATTCATACTAAATGGACCTTTGAAAATATGACTTTTACAGTAATCAAATGTTCTGTAACAAAAGAGGTTTAAAAGATCCAATTGTTTAAAATATTTAGAGTGAAAGGGCAAGCCAGGATCCAGATGGACAAGCATATATCACATTAAAGTTTTCTAACCCAAAGATGACTTTAATTGTTCTTTTAGCCATATTAAGGAATATGTCAATGTTAAATATTCCAAGCATAAGCTTTTTTTTTAATTACAAAAAGTTTAATGCAACTATAAATCCATCCATTTCAAAATGGTTATCGTTGGGATTTATGAATATAGTTTACAAAAATGCAAAGTGAAAAACTGACTTGTCCAGCATGAAAATCTAAGAAAAGAAAAATCATTCAGTAACCTCAATTTTAGCAAATAATCACTCTTTCAGGAAAACAATTTGATTCTTTCATGAAATTTCCTTATTAGATTAATTTTTTTGCTATTTATGATAATGTTACATGTTTAGGCTTATACAAAGAAACAAAGAAAAGAGTGAGACCAACAAGCTTTGTAAAATTTAACAAAATAATTTATTTCCCAAGAAAACAAGGTAAAAATATGAAAAAGGACTTATGGTTCATGAATCTAATCCAAAAATTAATCCTAGAATTTAACAATATAAGTCCTATCACTAAAAAGTTCTAAATGAATCAAAGTTTGCATCCCAATAAAGTTCCAAGATGGAAAATAAGGACATCTTCTATATCCTGTTTAGTGTTGTCATGTCAACAATTCCTTTTTTAATTTTTTTTAATCAAGAATAGTATTTCAACTTTAGAATTCTGAATGATTTATAATAAATAAATGTCTTTGTCCAAGAATTCTGACAAAGACAAGTATTTTCCAGGATGAATAAATTATTTTAAATAATAAGTTTAACTCAGACTGGTCACAACACAAAATACCTTTCAGCTCTAAAGGTATGATGGTGCAGTTAGGAGAGGGTGCCAATATGTGTAAGACAGATATTACAGATGCATTCAAGCTGATTCCCATACTCACAGCATTGTGGCCTCTAAATGGTGTCAAGTGGAGGAAAAAATATTATTTCTACACCAAGTTAGTGTTTGATAGTAGGAGTAGTCCTACGATTTTTGATGCACTGTCCAGAGCGATTTTGTGGATTGCTCAACATAAATATGGTATATCACATTTCTTGCATTTACTTGATTTTTTTTATCCATTGATGCGCCTGAAAGAACTATGGCATTATTCACATTGATTTTCAATAGGTTATCTATTCCAATTGCTTCCCACAAGACTTTAGGACCACCAGTCATAGAATATTTGGGTATAATTCTAGACTCAGAAAAAATGGAAGCTAGATTGCCAAAAGATAAGCTGAGCAGGTTAGCTGCATTGATCAAAGCTTTCTAGCAAAGAAAATCTTGCAGGAAGAGGGAATTACTAAGTCTTTTGAGCCATTTACATTATGCTTGTTGTGTGGTCGTGCCCGGTCAGTCTTTCACAGTATATCTAATATCCTTGTCAATGACTGTCACTGAATTGAATCACCATGTTAAAATAAGTAGAGAATGTAGATTGGATCTAAGGATGTGGAGGGACTTCATGGCACAATGGAATAGTACTTCCTTCTTCTTGGACTCTTATGTTACCCTGTTACCCTTGCTGCGGATTTTAATCTCTTTACTGATGCAGCATCAACTGTCGGATTTGGTAGTTTTTTCCAAGGCAGATGGTTTCAAGGATCATGGCCGGACAATTTAGACATACTGGGCAAAGACAAGTTGTCTATGGCCCTGCTGGAGATCTACCCCATTATAGTCGAGGCCCACATATGGGGCCATTTGTGGCAGAGGGAACGAATTCTGTTCCATTGTGACAATATCAGTACAGTTAAGATCATTAGAAAATGTCGATCCAAGTCTCCCATGATAATGAAATTGCTTAGGTGTTTAACATGGATTTCAGCTCAATATTGCTGCGAAATTTTAGCTGAATATGTCCTTGGGAAAGATAACCTCATTGCAGATGCTCTCTCTCATTTTCAGATGCAAAAATTCTGGCACCTGGCTCCAGCTGCAGAGAAAACTTCTCACCCATTCCTAGTCTTAGAAGAACTGATACTCTACTAAACAAAACAGTGGATCTTTTACTACAAGCAGCACATAGCCCAGGGACACAATCAGTCTATTTATCGGGTTGGCAAGCCTTCTATCAGTTTTTGGTCATGTCTGGTCATTGGGGATCATAGGTGCGATCAACCGTCAATAACACTTGATGAGAATACCCTTGTTGAATTTGTGGCATATTGCTTCAAGATTATTAATATTCAATATGCATCTATAAAGCTATATTTGTGTGGTGTGAAGTATTTCTGTGTCAAATGGGACATATATCACCCATTCGATGGCCCTTCATATTCGTGCTCTCCGAGATTGCAAATGGTGTTGCAAGGTGTCAAGAAATCACAGAGTAATGTCCCTTACACAAGGTTAGCAATTACCTTTGATATATTGGTGCGCATGTGTGCTATGCTTCACAAAGGTTTCTTTGGTCACTGGGTGGATGGTATGATGCTTGCTGCATCTTCATTAGCTTTCTTTACCTTTTTACATTGTAGCGAATTTACAGTGACGGCAGCTACAGATATGGAGTACTTGCGGATCGGTGACTTTAGTTTTGCTGGTGATAATTCTAATGGAACTTTAGTGTTGAGAGCATCAAAATCTGATCCATTCCGTTATGGTGTGCAGATTAGACTTTTTGCAGTGCAGAACTGCACTTGCCCCTTAAGGGCTTTCTAGGGCTATCTGGAGCTCCATGGCAGGGTGGGTTGTCTGAGGTCTTCTGATCCACTTTTTACTACAGATGATCATTGTTTTTGGAGAAGTGTAATACATCTGTTCCTGCAGGTACTAGGCTATCCACAATACAAATTCAATGGGCACTCCTTTCAGATAGGGGTCGCCACTACTGCAGCTAATGCTGGGATCGAGGACCACCTTATTAAAATACTAGGCCATTGGACTTCAGATTCTTACTTACGTTACATAAGGACCTCAAATGATGCCATTTTTCATGCAAAGCAGGTCATGTGTGGATCTAACCATTCACAGTCAAGTGCTACAATATGAGCTGTTTTGTAAGCATGTTTTCATGAATAGAAGGCAGTTGGGAATTGCATACATTAGTTAGGGTGTGTCAGTGTTTGGTTCTGATCGGATCATCAGATTCTTTACATGGACTAATTTCTGAGAAAGGATGTGTGCTTGTGTAATCTTTCAGATGTGATCATCAGATTCTGTGCATGTAGTTTTCTGGGAAATATGTCAGCAGATTCTGTGTAGTGTGCCAAGTGATTGATGCATTTGTAATTCTGCAGTTATCTAGGGAGTGTAATCATCAGATTCAGGCACCCTGTGAATTGTGTTTGCATCGTGTGCTCACAATGTTCTCAAGATCTTTAGATTTATTGGCATTGGGTGGTGTTAAGTGTCACTATAACCTGCACCCCATGTTTTCAGTATGTCATTGATGTATCTGTTAGGTCTTAGTTCAATTTGTTTTCTGACTGCACTGGGATCATTTTGTGCATCCAGCTTAATTGCAGTCTAATACTGTACTTACGGGAAAACAAGCCAGGGACTGTACAGTGCTGAACAATCATGATTATAGTGTGTTTCCTCATATATGACTGTCTTTCATATTATCACATCACAGCATTGCTTAACTTACAAATACAGTACAGTAATTATTCACTGACCCAACGGGTAACAAGTCATGACATTTATGGTTTTATTTCCTCATATGACTCTGATTCAGGCAGCACATCATTGCTTACCTTTCAAATACAGTCTACATTACTTATTCATTGACCCAACAGGGGATAAGCCATGAACATTGCAGTGCTTAGCATTCATGTGTAATGTAGTTTTTGCTTCATCACATATGACTGTCTTTCAGATTCTCGCATCATAATATTGCTTACCTTACACATACAGAGATCCCTTTAAAGTGGTCATTACAGTGCTATCCACATATGATGATTCGCAGTTGTGGGGGTCATTATATGACAATGAATCATGTTTCATTTTCATGAGTGCTTATATCGTGTGTTATGCTTATTGCTTTTTTTAACACAACTGAAGGTTTACCTTGTCCATACATATTCGTTCCTTGGGGCTCTCTGCTGCATACTAATGCAGTTCCATTCTTGGTATGCAGCGTCGTTTGGGCATTATGTCCCCAATCCACTCGACTTACAAACATAACAAGTTAGGGTGACTCTGCCTCAATACAGAGGCAAGTCTGCTCTGACAGTTATGTCAGTCAGTCAAACATCGGCAATTCTGCCTTGACATAAGTCATACTGGTGATTCCGCCTCATAGATAGGGATCTGACATCAGTCACAATGGCGATTCCGCCTCAGATAGTGATCTGCCATCTGCATACTGGCCATTCCACTGCAGATAGGGACCTGCCATCAGCATCCTGGCAATTCCGCCCCATAGATAGGGCATGCAGGCCATTCAGCCCTGACATAAGTCATAATGGTGACTCTGCCTCATAGATACTGCATGCTACTCCACCATCTTACCTCACTAACCTTATGCATCGGAGGGTGAGACCCAAGGAATGCCAAAGATGTATATTATATAATGTGTTACAAATACTACATTAAGTTGTATTAAAGATTTTAAGAGTACTGCTCTATTAGTTCTTATTATGCTATAATATATTAGATACACAGTTAACAGTAAGGTGGTTCAGCTAGGGGTACATGAGTATTGCCTAGATTAGCTTACATGATTATTGTGTAGATTAGGGATTAAGTGATGGTCCACCTGTCCATCATCCATCTATTTTATATTGTGTAAAAACCAAATTAAATCAATATAAAACATTAATTTTAAGTGCAATTTTAAATAACGTGTTAGTTTGAAAGGTGTAGGAAGACCATAGGAGAGCTGACACGTATGCCATGGAAGAATTTGATTCTGATGAAGACAAGTATTTTCCAGGGTGAATAAATTATTTTAAATAAAACATTCCAATCAAACTGGTCATAACACAAAAAAAACTTTGAACTCTGAAGGTATGATTTATGCCTAAATTAAATCACTATAACACCTTAGTTTTAAACATAATTTTAAATCATGTGATGGGGTCACATGGTCACTTAGTTCAAAAGAAAATTAGTAGGACCATAGGCTGGCTGACACATATGCAATGAATGAATTTAATTCTACTGGACACCTCTATAAAATAGAATAAAAATTTTTAAAAAGTTGTTTTAACACAAAACTGAAATGCAAGCCAAGTATGACCTTGATTATGACCAATGATTTTCACTCTGGGAAAGAAATAAATAAAAGTTGTTAACCAGTTTTAAATCAAGGTCAGCTAAAAAACAATGTAACAATACTGGTTATTTACTGAACTGAACTGAATTTTCTGAAAAAATGTCAACTCCAGTGAGTAAAGTTATTACAATAACATGTAACGAAATAAAAATAAAATAAAAAAATTTAAAACTAACACACAAGTAATTAAATTACATATACATAATAATAATCAGTCATATTTAGTGATACCCAACCTTGTGGCCAGCCTCTTTAATTTGCAATAAAATAATTAATGACAAGCTGTGTTTGTACCGAGCAACTACAATATGAAATTTTGCACTAACAATATAAAGAAAAGATATCAGTATTACATCAGTTGCTAGGATATTTGGAGCTTAGAGATAAAACAAATCCATGATGAATAAGAGTCATGTCACTTAAACCATAGATATTTTAAAATGATTATAGTATATTGTAATTATAAACAGTATAGTTGATAAAGTGAGTAAAGAAAACTTCCTGTGTAATGTGAAGGCCTATTTTGCTGCTGTACACTATTTCCTAGTTTGTCATCATTACAAACAATTAGCTGAAGAACTAGTCTACCTTGAGTCTCTCATATAAATGAACCTATTTATATACAAGTGCACACATATACAAAGACACACACCTGGACATATACATAGCAGCATATGTATATACATGTACAAAAATATATTCACATTTTATTTTTTTCTTTCTTCCCTGTAAGGACACTCATTTATACATATGAAACAATACTGCCAATATACAGGCAATATGATATTAATGCCAAAAAGATGTGTATTATATTTGATGTCCTAGAGGCACTCATGAATACAAATACAATTGTTTCCATCCTCATTGTACTACATCTATTAGGTCACTGGATATATGGAGTATAGAAGAAAGAAATGGAGTGGACATTTCTAATCTCAACTAAAATACTATTCCAGAGAAAAGCTCCAGAGAACTGGAAATTTCTTTTGAATAATTCCTTTTTTGGTTTGAGAATTTTATACTGTTTTTGGTACATAAGGATCTCTGGTAGAAGTTTTACCAGGTGGCCTATACTGGAATAGTGACTTTAAACAGACAGGAACACTTTTACTGGATATCTTGCACAATAACCTAGCTTTTCTCAAATGGATTCAGTTGTTAATAGGTACAATTATTAACTGACCATATTTAATATATTCAATCCAAACCTTTTATTTCTCAGGAAGTATTAGCTGTGTTGGTCTTGTACATCTGCTTAATTTCTTTTAAAAAATATGGAATGTTAACTGTCATTCTTAACAGCACCACCTGTTAAAAGTGTTTATCATACACAGTTTCTAATTTTGGCCTAGGTCTATTACTAGATCTGCAGTATCACAAAATCACAAATCAAAAATACAAATGACAAAAAAGGAATATTTTAATGGTAAATACATCATATGAGTAGAACATTTTGTAAACTCTGAATTTTTTTTTTATTAAAAAAAGGTTGACAGGAATTGACTGTTATAAAAGGCATGTGCTGATTTAGTTAAATATAATGATTTGCACTGAAATGTGTATCATTTTTATTAAGCCATTGTGTAAATTGGTGGTGGAAGGAATTTAGTTATGCTTAAAATACCTTGTTTCTTCCAAAATAAATGGCATTATGTCTATAATTACTGTTGCTTACATGTATATTGCTCACGTGTTCTTGTTCAATGATAATAATGCGTGCAAAGTAATCATCATTTAAAATAAAGTTATGATATCAACTTGCTGTGTTTAAATGCAGATTCTTAAAAAAAATATAAAAAACATGACCACATTGCTAACTTTAATTTATTTTATTTTCTTTATAAATTCTACTTCTTTTCTTATATTCTGAGAACAATACATAGCCATACATTTTAATTGTGAAATTATAGAAATCATTAGGACATCACAACACTTAAGAAAGGCTCCCTTCTCATAAAACAGTGCCCTTACACCCCCACCACAACATGCACACACCCAAGGCCTGTATATTTAAGGGAAAGCGTTCCCTTAGTGGTGAACATCCATTAATCCGTAACATGTCAAAAAAAATCTACATTAGGTTAATTTGCATGTAATTTAGAGTGATGCAAATTCATCCTTTTCTTCATCAAAACTATGCAGTACAGAAAATAAAGCATTACTGGAAAAAAACTAATTTAGTGCAGTTTGTTTTATACATAGCAAGACAGAGTAAATATTTCAACCAACTATATTCTTAATCCACTAAACCCCTTCAGTTGTATATAATACACAGGTTATTATATTATTGTAACTCAAATTTGGCAGAAATGGCAGTTCATTTTTAGGCAAATCTTATTCCATGTGATTATCAAATTCAACAATGCCATGCTATAAATATGTAATACCTTTGTGTTGATACAAGCCAAAACAATTCTTTCATATTTGTAATTGTATACATGCAACTATATCAATAGCAATGGTTTATAATTCATACACTCTCTGAATACAAGGAACCATTATCAGCTATCAATAAACATCCTGACATATAATTCCAATACTTGGCTATGACTGCCTAATTTTTACAGCAAGATATAACTATATACAAAAACTGTGGTCCTTTTGTAGATGTTTTTAAAAAAAGGTTATCCGGTATCTAATGTGCTTTTTAAAAAAACTTGGCTAAAATTAATTTTTACCCTATATAGTTGGCATATTTTTTTATACCTAAACAGCTTCTTTACTGTATTTGGTGTTGTTTTATTACTATTTATGTCCAAATTCATATAGCCTATGAGTGGTGTGATGGCATACAATTATATAAATAGCTTCTGTATTTAGACAATAAATTTGGTGTGTTTTAATACTATCCATATCAAAATTCATGAGTGGCTTGATGGCATAAAACATTGTATTCTTCTCAAAATTCTCATAATGGCTGGTGGTTGGTTCTTAATGGAATTTCAAGAACATTACTTGCTATAGGATATCATGCTGAGCTCATGGCAGCCTTTCTCATCAACACACCAAAGCAGCTGACCCAGGTAAACAATGGTAAATGAAAAGCATGATATTTTTACCCATGAAAGCAATTAGAAACAAAGAATAAATATGAAAAATGTTCTTAGTCTCTAATAGGGTCAATTCATTCAAACTAAATGTTGACTCATATTTAGAATAAAATTTTGAACATTTTAAATTTGTATATACTGGTACTTCAAACTTTCTAACACACAAGCATCAACAACAAAAACAACAACAACAATACTACTACTACTACTGCTGCTACTACTAATAAGAATAAGAATAAGAAGAAGAAGAAGAAGAAGAAGAAGAAGAAGAAGAAGAAGAAGAAGAAGAAGAAGAAGAAGAAGAAGAAGAAGAAGAAAAAGAAGAAGAAGAAGAAGAAAAATGACTTAGAACAGTTTAATCTTTAAAAGCTCTTATTGCTTTCAATATTGGTTAACATGTGTTTGTGTGTATATATATATATATATATATATATATATATATATATATATATATATATATATATATATATATATATATATATATATATATATATATATATATATATATATATAAGATCTAGAAGAAGTGTACACACTTGTGAATTTAGATCTATATTCTGGATTGATGACTGTGGACTAAATGTAGCAGAAAGAGATTTTTGTATGATTCTTGAGCCAGTGGAAGGTAACTGAGCAATGGAGAGTAATGCTCAGTTCTTAGTACTCTAAGGATGATCCAAGCAGCACTTTTTATCTTTTTATATTTTCTGTAGTAGGTACTGAGTCAAAATACTAAGTGTTTTACAGGCATCAACAGAAAAAAAAAGCTTTGAATAGAGCTTCTGCATCTCAGCTCCAGATATACAGCTTTACTTGTTTATGACATGTTGGTGCAATTAGAAAAACTGTCTAGAATAACACCTACATGTGTCTTGAGTTAATTCTATTGTTGTGCTAAAAATTTATTTTAACCCATGCATGGTCACTTTTTATGGCCACACTAAAGAACCAACTTGTAAAATACATGTCATATCATATTGAACCATAAATGTTAATTAATCAAATGCTCATCTATTTTCCTACTTTTGATATATACAAGAATATACAAGACTCCCCTTTCTGTCAAACATGCCTTTTCAAAAACTAAATTAAAATCTTTAGAGTTGAGGTTAGTAAAAAAAATGTTAATGGTGCAGTTAATCTAGATGTGGATGGACACACAGGTAGCAAACACAAAAAAATCAATAACCTGAAGGTACAATAACTCATACCAAGTTATATGTATATTCCTCTGATAACCAGTACTCCTATGATCCATTTTGACACCAGAGCCAGTCCATCTTACAAGTGTCAATTCCCTAGTATGATTGATAGTCTCTTTTGCTAAGCATTAAGAAATTGGTGTTAGGACTGGCCAGTGCCAGGATAATGTCACTTGGTGGGGCATGATGCCACATGTCTGCAGCATGATGCCCCAGTGCCAGACATCACTGCCACACTGCAGACATCATAGTGATGTGATTCAGATTGTCAAAGCAACATTAAAAATAAAGAAAACAACATAGAAACACTCCATATTTAAACTGTCTCCTATAATAAAATTTGGATGTTAATTTTAAGTCTATATCTGATCTTAAATGCCACAATTGAGAAGTATTCTCATTTCATCCAATTCTTTATAATGTTCTTCTGTTCTTAATTTTAACAAACCATTCAGTTCAATGATGTTGAGAATAATTAGATTATAATCAAAATAATTAAAATTCAAAATCATTTCAAGAACATTTTAAAAGTTTATATACATGAATTGTAACTACTTTTAATACCTGAAAAACAATATTTAGCCATACTCACCTCTGAGGTATATGGTCTATAGTACATTGTAGCCATTTTGTAACTTTACTACTCCACCCTGAGGTGTAATTATCACAATACACTAAATCACAGCTCAGGACTAATCAATTTCAATTGTCTGAAAGCACCTGTAGTTTCTTATACTTAATCAATAACAATTATTAGCAGCCAGCCTCAGCCAGACTTCTGTTTCTCCTACATTTTGATTAATGAGGCCAATAGAGTTAAATACAACTTGGAACATGGTCCTGATAAAAGCTCCTCAATCTTTAACTACAGGTAGAGTGAGGTACCAGTGGGGAATTTACACTAAGTAATGAGAAATCTCTACACAACACCTCAAACTTTTCAACTAAATTTTACATTTCATTGTTTTCAATAGAACATTAAAACCAATTAACAAAGAGTGGAAATATTAGCAAAACAGGATTTATTCAAAGTTTGATGCAAACCTAGAGATTTTTTAACACCATACATTTACTACTTGTGGAGTTTACTTTGACTACTCTTCTTGTATCTAAGATAAACAATCTTGTACATTCAACAGGTAAGCCCACTTGTTGTGCTCCAACTGATTGGTTACAAAAGAGACATACCTGTCCATTACCTATCTACTGATGTGCTCTGTAAATCTCTACCCACCTGGCAGGACAAATCTATAAATGGCACACAAACAAAAAATCTAAAATGAAATTTAATTGTAAAAGATTATGTATTTAGTAAGTGTATATGTTATCATTGGGGAGTGGAAATATCTTGCAGTATAAAATTAAGAATGATCTACTTTAACTAAAAACTCTTTACATTGTGCATTATCAATGGACTATACATTGGTCCTAAATGTTCTGAAAACATGCTTTATGCTAAGAAAATATATTGTAAAGTTTGGCTTCCTAAATGCATATAAAAAACAAAATTGAGAGAAAACTGATTTGTTTGTAAAACATCTATGCCACTGATACAGATAGAAAAAATCAAAATATGAATGTACCCCTCCACCAACAAAGTAAAACTTAAAAACTTTTTTACAAACTGCCATAATGGCACAAAAGTTGAAATAGGCAACCTATTTATGAATACTACAGATTTGTCTACCCCAAGTGATTTTACTTGATCATTGCTTACAAAACTTTTGTCAAATGTATCTCAAAATTTCAAAATATGCATTAAAAAAAATAATTGAAAAATCTTATAACAGGATAACATCTAATAAGGTTATCTACATATAAATGCAAATGCACTGACCAGATTTATTTTCCTTACTGTGCTAACATTGTTTTTGCCAAAAGGATAAACAAAATGAGTACAAATCTGAACAAAAGTCGAAGGAACTGATAATCTTCTGACTTAAAAGAATTTCTAGAAATTCAAGAAAAGACCGCTTCCTCTTTCTAACTGCCAGGTGTTGAAACCATCTCTGATATATTTTTATCCCAATGACAAGATTTAAAATTTAAAAAAAATATATGATGATATGGCTGTTTACTTAAGGAAAACAGGGATAAGAATATATTGGATTCTTCAAGTGGCAATATTTTCATTTAGGACCAACTAGACCAAGGAATGAATGTGTGTGTAATGTTTTATGGTAAACCTCCAAGTAGATATTTTGCTGTAGTAATAACAAACTTGAACTAATTTATGGATGTATGGATGACTGACTTAAGATGCTAAAGAAAGATCACAGAAAATACATATTATGGAAAAAAATCCACTCATTTTCTTTTTCATTCCCAAAACAATAAGTAACATTTATATTGAATAATAATATACTGTTTAGAAGTCAATATACTGATAAAAAGTTTCAAATCTACTGATTAGAAGTCAATCTACCAATACAAATTTTAAAATCTACTGGTTTAAAAGGCAATTTACTTATAGAAAGTTTTAAACCTACTGGTTTACAAGTCAATCTACTGATAAAAATTTAAAAATCTACTTGTCTGATGTCCTGTTTCTGTCAAAAGTATGATATGCCAAATTTAATTAGTCGAACTAAAAGTGTTTAAATGTGCTAAGTTGGTTTCTATCAAAAACCTGCCCAAGTCTGAAAAGTTAATAAATGTATACAAATTTTTAAAAAATTGTTTTAATAGTCTTAAAGTCTAATCAGGTTATCATTCTATTTATGACCATGATAACATGTGTAAAACCTCATTGTTCTATTTCTAATAGTTTTTATACTATTAGCATACACTAAAATATATTCAGGTAGATGACCAGAAGCAAAGTTATAAGCTGGTTAGTGGGTGGGTATGTTTTATTTGCCATTTAAGTAGAAAATACTTGAAGGGCAGGATTTTGCATGTCTGCATGTACATCTTGTTAATATCAAATGACATGCCAGATTTTTCAGACTCGGCAGTACTTAAAATTACATTTTGCTGCCAACTGGTATATTATAAATGGATATTTGCTTGAAATGAGTGAATAATGGATATATTTCAAGGAATGGGTGAAAAAACTAAATTTTTCACCTATGACATGAAAGACTCCATTATTCACTTGTGGCAAGCAAATTTCTTGTTATTTTGAGCTTAAACCTATTGGCTAGCAAGATTATTTCATAAAAGATTGAAGTAGCAGGTTTCCTACTGGATCCTGTGTGATTTCTGTGGTTTACCATTAATATTCTGTTCTGTGTTGTGATTATTTATACAAAAATATAAATATTAAAACATAATTCAACTACCCAATTCAAAGTAAAATAGCACATTAAAAAAATAATAATAATGCACTTTGCTCAATTCGAACTCAAGTCATCTTTAATGGGATGCAAACATACTTACCACTTAGCCATGTAGGCAACATCGAATGACTTGGTTATCTTGTCACTGACATGGCATTGCAATTATTTATCATAAATCACTCCAGTGAATTATCAGTTTTTTACTTGAAAAATCCAGCATTTCATGATTTAGCATAAAAATATACCAAATGATTAATAATGTAATTAGAGTAATTATCATACAAGGGTTTTTTATACAAATATTTGTCATAGCACTCAAGTAAGACTAACTCCCCTGATCAAACTTATATCAAATTATCTTAGGTTTTGTTCAATTTCCTGTGGGACTTTTTTTGTGTGAAATTCTTTCTTTTTGTGGATTAATCAGAGTTTGCTGACCCTTTGTAAGAATGTGGTTGATGTAGATGAGTAACTAAGAATGATAAACTTTACAGAATTTAGAGAGGATAGAGATCTTATTAGTCTCACCATTATTATTATTATTATTATTATTATTATTATTATTATTATTATTATTATTATTATTATTATTATTATTATTATTATTATTATTATTATTGTTGTAGAGTAAGTATGTGGATGGTATAGATATACAATAGTGTTATTCTCACCCCCCCCAGCCCCCAGTCTATTTTTGCAGGGAAAACAAATAATCTCAAAACTGTTAGTTGTTCACGGAAGATTTTAGTCTCTTAGAATTCAAAGCAATCTTTACCATTTTGTTTTCTCACCTTATGACATATATTTAGATTAGAATGAACATTTTGATGTAAAGGCAGGTGTATATGTCTAATATACAATGAAAGACATACATAGTGAATGTGGAAAATCCTGAAAAACAACATTCAACATATTCTTTTATTACTGCTGTCAGATGGAAAGGCAAAAAAAGTAAATGTAAAAACTGTATTCACTAATCCCTAATTTTTGATGAGTCAGCAAAGTAGTGTAAAGATATAAATGATGTAGACAAAATCTAAATGAAGAAACAAAACTAAAATGCTAAATGTATCAAACAAAATAGTATTGTGCCATGCCTTTTTAAAAAATGTTAGGAGAATAAAAACTGGCCCAGATATAAAAGATCACAATGTCTGTGCCACTTTGAAACCATCCTTAATTATCCTCTTTCACATGACTTTTCAAGTAATGAAACTGAAAAGCTAAATGTTTTCTATATTTCCATACTTCTGTGTGGTTAGATTTCAACTCTTGAAATCTTGTCATTAACTCCAAAAATGTAACATTGTGCAACAAAAGAGCACATCAATAACAATAACAAAACAGTGAAACTCCCCTATTAAGTGAACAGGGCTCAGACCAAAAATGTTGGACATTTTGAGACAAGTGGCCAATATATGGATAACCAGTAGCATTAAAACAGCAATTTTAGCCAAATCTGGAGAGGCGGCCTAGTCTTATTCAACCAGACTGTTTGAGTGTCTCTGTGAGAATTTTGCAATAAGAGATTCCAATATCTTCCACTGATCACCATGACTGATAAAAGGTTCTTTATAGAAGTGTCTATCTAAAAATTTATCAGCAAACTTTCTGCACTCACAATTTCATACTGTCAACAATTTCTAAATAGATGCCAATACACAAATTGCATCTCAATCAACCAGTAAAACATGAGGTTTTCTTGATAATACAATGACATATTACATCACTTAATCTCATCAACTAATCAAATCACATTTCCAAATTTAGGAAAAGCTTACATTATGGCATTACATGGAAAACTCTATTTTCAATCCAACCTTTTTCTGGTGGAGATTATTGTGTGATATGTGAGAGATCTGATTTAATGAGACTATAATAGGTGGCCAGGTTAAAGAGCATGTGATTAGGAAAGTTTCACTGTAATTAAAACATTGTCTAAATCTTAAAAATCGATATAAAAAACATGGGAAAAATAAAATTATAATGCACAATATGGTATCTTAACTGCAGTTGCTTACTGCAAACATTTTAAACTCCTGGAGCTAACAAGAATCTGCAACAAAGGAGATTGTGAATAATATATCTCATTGACATGTCCTCTCTATCAATTAATTTTTATGAAGAAAAAATAGTTCTGAATAAATCATATTTCTATATAATTTCAATAACTGAAGTTTGACTTTGTTAGGCCTAATATTTTACTTCAACACAAGTAGGTTTTCAGGGCTGACGCAAATGGAGTAAAGTGACTTGACCAAGGACACAACACAGTAGCTGACCCAGGTTAGTTGGATGGCATGATTAAAACCCACATTTTTTCAGCTGCAACTAGCATTCTGTGCCAATGTAGTTCCAAATAACCAAACTCTTGTTTGTAAAACAAAAAATGCATATTTCCAGATTGATATCTGGAAAGTAAGAATTCTTTGTAATGAAAAGCATCATAATCTCAACTGTAAGTATTTATTTCTTCTCTTTTTAATAGGAATTTTTAACAAGATTTTCCAAAAAAATATTATGTAGTTTTTGCATGAAAGTAAAACTAGTTTGAAAAATATTTTTGTATTACTCTGATTATAAAGTTATTGATATGGCAAGATGTCCAAAAATAACAATTAACTGCCAATAAGAAAAAGTATTACTTTTGTCCAAATTGAAGGTTTCTGGAGTCATGCCTGATTAATAATTAGTATAGAAATTCTTACTTGGTTTAAATTAAAACAGGTTTTTATGCAATCAGCTACAATGACTTCAGGAGTGACCATGCAGTAACAAGCAAATTGGACCCAAAATTATGGATAGCTGAATAGCTGGACATGGAATAAGATGAATACCCTCTTCTCAACTCCACCTTCATTGTAGTACTCCAAATTACTCTCAAAGTTTAGTAGAAACAGGGCAACCTACTTAAAATTAATATTTTGGAGTTCTGTAAGTAGTCTTTACATCTCCCCTGGCTTCAATTCACTCATAAAGAGTATTAACCTTTATTTTCTATTGATGATAGTTACATGAATGTAGCCATTGTCATTTTTCCAGATCAGTACCAGTAGCTGAGGTTAACTGCTTGTCATGTACTAGAACTTGCTGGCATGCCAGACTTGTCAGGTAAATATGGCACCTTAATGTAATAGCAGATTTTTTATGAAAATGGATTATGCTCTGAATTGTTTTCTATTCTACTGAATGTAAAAAACTGGTATATACATGTACTTGTAATTAGAGTGCTGGTATCATATTTCAATTGCTGCATTATGATTCTGAAAGTCACTAGAGGATACCCAGTTGACAATTTTCAGTTACCAATTCTTAATTTGTAGTAGCAAATATGACCATTTTAATGACAACTTTAAATGCTGCATTTGATGGTGGTACTTATTCAAACACAGGTCACTAAGAACAAATGAGAAACATTCATTTACTCAAGGTCATAAATATGGTGGCCATTTAACATAGATACTCACTTATAAGTCAAACTACAAACTGAGGAGACCTAGATTTGCCATTGCATAATGCACCAGCAGATCTGGGTCTGTGCAATTTGTTAGAAGTAATAAGTACAGACCCCAATCTGAAGGTGCATTATGATATGGCAGGTCAAGACCTATTTTTGTTTTGCAGCAGGACTCAACCTATAAGCGAGTATATATGGTACACACTTTGACTCACAATCTCCCAAGCTTGAGTTCACAGATTACTATTTGCTGATCAAAACAAAACAGTTA
Source organism: Potamilus streckersoni (assembly GCA_016746295.1). Taxonomy (NCBI): domain Eukaryota; kingdom Metazoa; phylum Mollusca; class Bivalvia; order Unionida; family Unionidae; genus Potamilus; species Potamilus streckersoni. The sequence continues at coordinate 2,033,908 of JAEAOA010002295.1, forward strand.
ACTAACGTTCATTATTAAAAAATTTTTTTACTAATTTACCTCAGACCAGTAGTATGGATATCTTCTATGCCAGCTAAAAGAATTTCTGCTTGATGCTTCTGAAGAAAATACCTGATGATATCATCATGGCAAAGTGAAGAATACAGTCGACATTTCATTTTCATCAACCTTAACTATCATTTTCATCAACCTAATTATTGGTCAACATCTTAATGGAAAATAAGTGTTATTTCCATCCCCTAATAAAGGTTAAAATCTTTGCAAGGCAACAAGTGGCCCATAATTCCACAATGATCACAATGATCAATGGTGGAAGGCAACTGAGAGTATGACTGCCCCACACAATGGACACAAGTCTACTGCAACATAAACTTCAAGCAAGTATATCAGTTAAAGCTTGATCTATAGGTATATATAAAGTCAATTGCTACAGTGAATAACACAAAAGCAGTATCAGTATGGGACTTAAAAACAAGACCTGCTCTTCAGACCAGACAACATAACATGAGCATATCAGTAATACAGTCAATAGTTTTATAAAAGTCATACAAATTTTCAGGAGGTGATGTGATGCAGATTGTGATTTTTCAGTCATATCACTACATGTCTGCAGTGTGACAATTTATAGTTATGTCTAATAGATGATGTCCAATAGATGCAACTGTTGACTTTTACTGCTTTTCAAGTTCCCCCAAGAATCTGAATATCCTATCTTTATACACAGACTGTTTAAACATTTTAAGAGGTTTATTGTCACTTTCACCTTCAACATGTTCCCATGTGTTGGATGCCATTTCTAGAAATACTGTCAGCAACAGTTTATAAATAATAACACTGAAGTAAGTTTGCATGAAAATATAGGTAGTTTAAAGCATCTGAGGTATTCCTGTAAAGTAAGTTTGGTTCCCTGACCAAATCCACTAAATCTAATATGAAACCCAGAACTTAATCAAATATAGACAAGCCAGTGTTCCAAAATCTGCTTTTGTAAAATCAACACACTTTGCAGCTCTAAATGACCTTATCATGGCATTATGACATCACTGACATAACTTTTTACCTATAGTGTTACAACTTCTGTCTGCTATTAAATTTTTTTATACATTTTAAAAATTCACAACAAATCGTGACAGAAAATGATACAGTCAAGGAAAAGTATACAAACACTTTGGAGATCTTTACAATTTAAAGTCTTCATAAATCAACAGTGCAGGGTTTCTGTTGCAGAAAACCAAATGCAAAGTCAATAATTATGTCATACTTAAAATATTCATTAACAAACACACCCTTTTCTTTTTTAATTGTCTATCATCTTCAATCTGTGTAAATCTGAAGAAGTTTTAAATACTCATTGTCCAATTATCTGATGGGAAAATAGTGACAAAGTACTTATATATTTTTCTGTAATGATCATTACTTAGTGATAGATAGTCTGTTAAGAGCAGTACAACATATTGCACACCAATCTTTATGATGATTATGACTGTTTGGATCATTAGCAGAAACAATGTTTTAAAAGAAAAACTACTCAAACATTTTCAAAGTAATCACCCTTAAAGCAAGTTGTCATGATGTTTGCCTAAGTATGTACAGACCTAACAGAGAAACACTGATCTAAATCCACCAGGAAATAATGTGCCAGTGGGTATATAATATTCATTTGATATTGTATTTTTAAACAAAGATAAATACAGACCTATCATATGTGTCTCATTTCTTTGTAAATTGAATAACTTAGACTCTCTAAAACAGACTCAAAAGTAATCAATTGTACTTTCAAAACTAGCACTAATATATTGTTAAGAACAGAGTTAATCCAACCTTAAGATAATGTCAATAACAGATTATCCAGCCTTAAGATAATGTCAATAACAGATTATCCAGCCTTAAAATAATGTCAATAACAGAATATCCAGCCTTAAGATAATGTCAATAACAGAATATCCAGCCTTAAGATAATGTCAATAACAAATATCTAGCTTTAAGATAATGTCATAAGCAGAATATCATGCTTTTACATAATGCCAAGAATAAAACCCTCATAATGAAATATATTATACACCTAAAGTAACAGTCAATGACATTTTAACAATGAGTGACATACTTCAAATTTAAATTGTAATGTTATGTCATAATACAATACAATGGATTTGGGTTTAGGATTTAGCAACTTAAACAGCTTTACCCCTAATTAACACAAGTATTTTTATTTCAACATGACAATAGTATATCAAAATTATTGAAAAACAATTGTAGAGGGAGACAGATGGTTATTCTTGCAACTTTTTTAATGAAAAAATGAAGAAACTATTTAGTGTGCATAGCATCAGACTATTGTGTATTTTGCTATTAGTGATGACATGTCAACAAACTTACCTTAATCAGATGGTATATTTCTGTATTTGTTCATTTTTCCAAGTGACATTTCATTTAAAAATAAAGGCTATGTTACTATTACAGATACAGCATATTTTCAATTAATTCATTATATGTGATTACTAAATGGTGCAGGAGTCAATCAAAGGGTTAGGTGAATGCACACCTGGATCCTTAAAGAATATTGCTAGTCACAAAGATGATGATGCTTATGACATATTCCCCAGGTTTTCTTGATACATTCCTTTCCCCTCTGAAACACTTTTAATTTTTAAACTCTTTTCAAACACAAGTTGATTTATTCTTCTTTACAGAACTACAGAAAATCCCAATCTCTCACAGCAGATACCATTTTCTTGTCTTACAACAATATTTCCATGTCCTCACTAGTACGTTGAACAGCTAATGAAAGGCACACTAAGGAAAAAGGTTAAGTGATTATCTAATGTAATTATCAACTTTTAAAGGCCATTACAGCTACAGTCAAACCTTTTTATCTTAATTAGATTGAGGTGTAAAAAATCGATAACATAATCGGGTCCCAAGATATTCAGGTTCATAAAAATGGTAACATAATTTTAATGATGTAATTGACCATTACTTCCATCTTTTTCTCTTAGGTTTACTGAAATCCTCTACCAATGCATGTTAAAATAAAATAAAATGCTGAACTGATAATAAAATGAAAGAATATAACCTGGTGTTGTTATCATCTATTCCTTTTTTTATCATCTTGAGTAATTAATTAAAAAAAAAAATATATCTATGAACTCCCTATAAAACATGTAGTGCATGCATCCATACTGTAGTGTGCATAACTTATGTCAGATAACACATTTTTATAATTGATGTGAATATTGAAAAACAAATCATGTTTGGTTGTACGCAGAGGTTTGAATATGTTATCAGACTGAAAAATAGATAAAAAAAATCACAAATGAGGGAGGGGATAGAAACATCATCCCATTGTTTTCAGGCACCTGCCATTCATGCATAACATGGCATCAGGTGCAAAATAACCAAGACTGTATTATATCCAGGTTAATATATGACAGTATCTTGCAAAAAAAGATCAATATGTTTTTAAAAATACATGTACATGTACATTCACTGTGAGGGAAAATGACAATCCTTTGGCTAGCATGGGTTACAAAGAGAATTATTAAAGCAAGTAAATGTTATCCTGCATGCATCAATGCAAGTTTGTATCAATTATGATTCCAAATGACAAACATATAGATGTCTGGGTGGTGAATAAACACATTTGGTAGCAAGCAGTAAACTCATTCTTTGAACTTACTGGCAGGATATCAAATACAAAGGCTATTTCATTGCAAAGCAAACTGACCCTGGAAAATGACTTTGGATTCTTTTAAGTATGCCAATTCTTTTTTTTTTTTTATGCAACTTTAGTTCCCTTTTACTGGTCTTCATAGGAATTTTGAAAATAAAGCAATGGAAGCCAATTATTCAGCCAGACTTAAAAAAAAACAGATATTACAAAAAAGAAAACAAAACAAAATTAAGACCTCAAGCCTGAGAACTAAATTATAGGGCCTTGACTGCCAATGTATAGAAGCCAAGTGCCTGCAATTATCCATTTGCATGCTATATATATATATATATATATATATATATATATATCTCTATATATATCTCTATATATATATATGACTATATATATATATATATATATATATATATATATATATATATATATATATATATATATGACTATATATATATATATGACTATATATATATATATATATATATATATATATATATATATGACTATATATATGACTATATATATGACTATATATATGACTATATATATATGACTATATATATGACTATATATATGACTATATATATGACTTTATATATATGACTATATATATGACTATATATATGACTATATATATGACTATATATATATATATATATATATATATATATATATATATATATATATATATATATGTATATATATATAGTTCTATTCTGCCTAGTAATAAATCTGTTGTTTTTTTTCTGCTGACAAGTACATGCATATGCTGTATCATGATAGAGAAAAAAAATGTTCTAAAAGAGAAAACTTTCAAACCAAAACATTGTTTCTTGTATACATGTATTTCCAAGCATGATTTAGATCTGAAATGTACCTTAAGAAACAAAAGAGATATGATAAAATATACATATAGCTGATGTCTAAAATTTCTGCATTTTCGTAAAATAAAGTTACATTGTATTTTGTGTACTCTTGTCTTTGTGACTCCTTGAATATTTTATGTAGTGAATATGATATATTCTTAATAAACTAATCAATTAAGCTGCTCTTATGAAGCAAAATTTGAAAGAATATGAAATAAACAGCTGACTACCACCATAACTGACCAAAATTGTGCCTGAAAATTGATTGCTTATGCTGACCACTTCTTTAATCATTTCTGCAAGAGCAATGTAAAAAAGTTGCATTTTGTTAAATTAAACAGGTCCACATGTTACTTTGGACTGAAACTTAAGCCTGACATAACTGGGTTATCGGCTTAACATGATTTAAGTGGGAAAAAATTAACAAAGATTGATTTTTTTGGAACCGGACAAAGACAATAGTCATATGAAGGTTCTCAAGATAACCAAAGTCGAGATAAGTGGGTTTAACTGTAATTTAATTTTGTAAATTGGCTTCAATTTTTGTTTTAATGATGCATGTGAGATTCACTTGAGTTGTTGGTCAGGTTGAGTGGGATCAAGCTGTTATTACATGCATATCCAATTAAAAAATTATTATTTTATTTCATTTGATTTTCAATGCTTCTTTTAAAAGAGAGCCATTAATGTCCAGTAACATAGCTAAGTAAGCTGTTTGATCATAATAATATGTGATGTCTTCAGTATCTATGCCTTTAGGAATACACATATACTATGCATAAGGAATACACATATACTATGCATAAGGAATGCATGTATACTATGCACAAGGAATGCATGTATACTATGCATAAGGAATACACATATAATATGCATAAGGAATACACATATACTATGCATAAGGAATGCACATATTCTATGCATAAGGAATGCATGTATAATTTGCTTTTGATTATCAAGATAATGCAGTAATGACTATTACATTTGATTATCAGAAATTTTGAAACTCATATTTCATGTTTACATTAAATTAACTTCTAATGTCAATAGAAAATTTTTAAAATATAAGTACAAATATAGTTGCAATTTTTAAGGCCTCTGCTTTAATTTTGTAACCTATGTGATGAAACAGCTGTGATCTATCTTTCTACCAAACGAAAAGAATATAGCTTTCTTTACATCTCAAGCCAGCATAACTTAGAGGGTAAAATATTTTTTAAAATGCTCTAGAAATATTTCTAACTTCAATTATAATGTTAAACTAAGGCTATTTTGTCTTAGTTAAAAACTAGTTTTAGTTTTACAAACAAGGCACCAAAGAATAGCTTCAGTAAAAGAGCAAAAAGTCATTGAACATGAAGTAAAAACAAGTCCTTGAAATTAGACATGAGGGGTTGAAATGTCTACTTTACTCAAGCATGTAGCTGATAACCAAATGATGGTTCGACAGCAAAATTCACTTTTCACACCCTTTACTAGAATTCTGACTATTAAGAAAAATCCAAAGTGAGTTGTATCAGCTACAACAGTGGGCAAATCAGAGATACAAGGCAATACATGGCATATTCACAAGTCCAATATTACAATAAAACCTTTTATAAAGTTGTGCAAAATGAATGCTTACATGGCATATTCACAAGTCCAATATTACAATAAAACCTTTTAGAAAGTTGTGCAAAATGAATGCTTACAAAAGATAGCAAAATGATTGAACTGTTTCAGATGGTTAGACTATATTGTCAGTAAATGTAGACAGGATGAAAATACCCATGTTAAAAACAGTTACATGCTGACATCTACACCAGTAGGAAGATGTAATTCCAAACATGAAACTTCTAAAGTCTCTGACCTTTATGACTCGGGCAATAAAATTAACACCCCCACAGAGTGTCAGGTAATGACACCCTCCATAAATTATTATGACCATTGCAGTGATGGTTTAAACCATACAGATTTATCCATGTGTGTACATCAAAAAACAATTAGAAACTTGGAGGCCCAAACTGAAGACTTAAAGTTACAGTTACATGCTATTAAGTCATCACAGGGGAGGATTAATGAACAAGTAACTTCATGTGAAACAGCAATTCAGACAGACTCCCAAATAAAAACAATGTCAGATGCTCAGACACAGACAATCCCAATACCAGCCAAAAGGAAATGTAAAGGGACCAGGCAAATAATAACTGGGATCTATAGTAATATTGCATTGCAAACAAGAGTATCCCCTTCTGAGTCAGGTGTTACACCTGCAACTACAATAAGTATACACCCATGTCCCTCAGCTCAGAAAAGTCTGCTGCATGCACCAACAATGGCACTTCCCAATGCTCAGACAAATGTGTCAGCTAAATTAACTCATATAATGGAGACCCCCAGTTCAACACCCCTTCCTCCAAGAGATGTGTCTACAATACAAACCAGAGTCCAACACAAAAAAATTACAAGCCAGAAAAGATAGGTCTCTAATAATTGGCTCATCAATACTGAAAAGTATAATACCAAGGAGACTTTTTAAAACAGATGTACAGACTCTAAGAGGTGCAAAAATAAATAGTATCACTGAAAAAACTCATGAATACTGACCTAACTAAATACAACCAAATTATTATTTTAGTAGGTGGAAATGATGCCAGGGATGGAAGGTCACTAAGCCAAATCAGGACAGATTTTGAAAGTTTACTGTTTGCTGCTAGGTACTGCAGTCCAGATACATGTAAAATAATCATATCAGGCCTACCACCTGGTGTGGACACCAGGGTGAAAGAAATCAATGATCTGATAATTGACCTATGTGAAGACTTCAACCTACAGTACATTCCTCAATACACATCTTTCTTTCTTCAGAAACAGGATATCAACCTTAAAGTCTCTACCACAGAGACAAAATTCATTTAAGCAGAAAAGGAACCTCTCAACTACTGAGAAATATCAACATGTACGCCCCTATTTTCAGACACTATAATGAAGAGTACTGCATCTACTGTGGGGAAACTGGGCATATGACATCAGTATGCAGTATGCCATCATGGCAAACAGATTGAGTGCTTCAGATGTCATAAATTTGGACACAAACAAAGACTCTGTCAATCAACGTATTATACATACTAGGAAGTTGGCAAAGAGTAGAATGCCAATGCTTCATCCATAACAAATCAAAATTTACCTAGAGAGACTCTTGACTCTAAATATCCAATGGACACTGTTGTAAATGTAAATGTCAATGGATTTTCAGGGTCTGTATGTGACTTTAAAGATGCTAATATATATGAACATTTAAGTATGGAAATAGAATGTAAGAAAAATTCAATTCAATTCAAAAAGTCAATTCAAGTTTATGTCTTCTCAGTAGGATAAGACACTTTCTTCCGGAAAAGCACAGAAAACTATTTTATAACAGTTACATACAACCTTATTTAGACTACTGTAATACAGTATGGGGTAATTCAAATAATAAAAACTTAGCAAAGATGGCACATCTCCAAAAAAGAGCTTTTGAGTTAATATTAATCCAGAAAGAAAGCAAGGAAAATTTAGTTGGTAAGTTAAAAATACTACCTATTAAAGTCCGAATCTGTTTAAGAAAAGCCAAATTAATGTACAGGATAGCCAATAATAATGCTCCTGAATATTTACAATCACTATTCAAGTATAGGCTACCTGAAAATACTCTCCACCTGCGATCAATGTCTACCAAAGATTACAAAATTCCCAAACCAAATAAGGAATTATTTAAAAAAAGTTTCCAATACTCTGGAACTTTGCTCTGGAATAATATTCCAGTTGAGATTAGAAATGCCCACTCTATTTCCTCTTTCCAAACCCAGTATATACAATGGCTTCAGAGATGCAGCAAAAATAATTAAATTCCTTTGAATGAGGGCCTCAAGGTAGATTAGTTCTTAGCTAATTGAGTTACCCTCTTTAAATAAAGTCATAATAATTGTTAAAACTGTTTTAATGGCAATAAGTTATGTTTCATACTGTATCTAACTGCATATCCATTGAGTCTAACAGCAAAGAAACTAGCTCTGATCTGCCATTCTATAATGCACCAGCAGATTAAAGAAGAGTTGATGTTGTTTATTCTACTGATTACACTCCCAACAAATTGCATACACTGTGATGGCAGATCTGGACTTGACTTATAAGTGAGATTACTTGGTATGTAGAATTTCCATCTAGTCACATAAGTGTAAGTAAAGAAAGTTTATACTTTGCCCAGTTTTACTGGATACTAATTCTAAAGACACAAGCCAATAATAAATAAACATGTGTAGAGTTGAATTCTGATGAAGTGCTCCTACAGTATGATTCAAACAACCTCTACAAATGATGAAATTTGGAAATTTTAATTTGCAAATTAATTTTATTCATTCAATCACTGATTCATCAATTTATGCCATCCTCTCATATTTCACATCACTGATACTCCAGTGTGAGGAAAATGTTTCAAAAATTTTGATAATCTCAAAGTCTTACTACCTGAGGCCTGTATTGGTCAATGTCCTTGATAAAGGTGTTTAATTCCCATTTCTTTGACATTATATAGCCAACAATTCCTTAAAAGTACTGTCAACCTTCCTCCCCAAAATCAATTCTAAATAAATTCTGAAAGCCATATTTTTTATGGAACAATACTTAAAATGATCTGAACACTATATATATTGCAACTCAAATTATAAAAAAGAAATCTACCCTAGAAACAAATGAGCTGAACCACTCAGACTGGTTATCAATTTAATCATGGAATACACTTATTTTTAATGCTATTATAAGTCTGAAGGCAGAACCATCTACTAACAAAAGGAGGATATTGAGGGATGGTTAAAATCTTTCCAGAAATAAAACTGAGATGACAAAGGGTGTGAAACCCATGTGCTGGAGATGTTGTTAATTCCATTTAGAGAATTTCATGATTATGTGTTGTGGAAAATGACTGCTGCTTTTATTACAAGTAGCAACATTATCAGCATTAATACTATTGGTATAATGATAGCATTGGTAGTATCAACAATAATATTATAGCCATGCTGACAGTAGCAATACTAAACAATATTAATATCATTGTTTAAATATTTGTAAATCTATATAAGGAGGTAAGTTTTCTTACGTGTCATGTTTTCTCTTGAATGATATGTTCTAATGTGCTTTTATTTATGTCTCAAGGTCAATTTCTAACACAATGATCTGTATCACCAATAAATTTAAAACACTTTAAAAAATTTACTTCAAAGGAATATAAAAAAAAGAAATGACTTACAGAGAGTGCCTTCTTTCTAATTTTCTGCAAGTAGTAGGCTGGGGCCTTGGGAGACTCTCTCAATTCTTCCTGGGGTTCCAGTTCTGTCATGTCTGTGAGCATAGTGTCAGCAGGGGGCTGACCTGGTTCAATCTTTAAAATATCTGGAGAATTTCGGTAAAATGGTGGAGGGTCACCAGAAGTTGGGTGCATGTCCAACAGAGGCAGGTTTTCAATGTTGCTAACTGATTTCATAGTATCTGGCGTCTGGCAAGAAAAAGGAAAATAACTTACTGTTTTAATTTTAGCAGCTGCATGTATGATTGTTCACTGTACATCAAAATTGATGAAGGCTAATTAATACCCGAAACAATGTTTCATCTAGGTGTGCAAGTTTTGCAAGTCACAAATCCTTTAGGTTCAAAATTGGGGTCAGAATAAGGAAAAGGGAAAATTTGGTTTCAGAACTAGAGTCAATTAAAAATTTGGGGATCTCTGCTGCATAAATGATTATAAAGGGAAATACTGTAAGAGAGGAAGCCAGAAATCCAGCCCACCTCTACCTAAAATACAGTCATCCTTAAATTTCAAAGGAAGGGTTCACATTCAATATAATGACTTGGAAAGAGATATATATTTTTGTTGATAAATGTACCGCAATTTTAATTAATATCCAAGTACACCATCATGAGGGGATTATGTAAAAAATTGCAACAAAACAAAGGTATTTCCCTTACCCAATTTAAATCATTTTGATTCTAGCATGAAAATTAAACAAAATGTTTTTTTAACAGTTAAATGTATTATATGACCTAGCACTACAGCACATGTCTGATTCAATTACACATTTCTAAAATAACATCAATTGTTACTGTTGGTTACATGCACCTCCAAAAAGGGGACCTTTTGTACACAATATTAACTCCTCTTTTGCTCCATAATACTAATTAATAGACAAAATAACATTCATTAAAATGACCTGCAACTGCAAATACAGCACATCAACACCTGGAGTTGTATGGGTGAGAAGAAAACAATTCTGAGCAAAGACCATATTGTGGAATCCAGGTGCTTTTTATCACTCTCCCACAGAAAACATGACCAATGACAACTGAATGAGGCTACCACTGGTGGAAACAGGGATTTACATTTTGAACCCATCACAAATCATTTACTACAGACTGTCATGAGAATTTTATATTTATTATTTTCTTACGCAAAAAGCCTCCATACAGGGTTTGCGGGCTAGTAAATCCTTTTGAAGCTGACTTCTCTATTGAAATGGAAGCCACCGAGTTGCTTAAAAGATTTGTTAATGTGTTTCCACATCAACATGAAGAATAATCCCAGTTGGTTTCTTCTGAAATTTCAGTTGTTTCTTCTTAATTTTCTGTATCATTATTACCCCATCTAGAACAACAATATTCTAGATGTGGCATGATACAGACATTGTAGTATATCCTTCCCTGTTCTCAAAAGAGATAAGATTTTATTGTTCAAGAAATAAAGCAATGAGTTTACTTTTTAATGACCTTTTTAACTTGCAGTTTCCAGCTCAAGATAATGTCAACCATAATTCCAAGCATATTTTTTAAAGACTGGTCTATAATCATTCCTTTTACTTAGAAGTTTTCAGTCTCAACTTTTACTCTGGCTCAACTACAAACAATCATGTCAAAGACCATGTCTTCTGACATCACTGCTTTTATTTTCATACCACTGTGTTCATACCAGTTGTTTATGTTAACAAAATCCCAATTTAATTAGTTCTCAGCTCATGAACAGTTGATCTGATGTTAAACAATGTCCAGTGAACATATTAGTGTAGTTGATAGCTCAATATAAGATAAAAATCATTGATGTGCAGCAGAAAGTGCAACGGTCCAAGATTATTCAAATAACAACTTGTTGCCTGCTTTCATGACAGGACTAAAACCAAATTAAACTTTTATTGTTAACTTGATTCATTTAGGTTTTCCAGCAGGATTTTGTGATTAACAAAGTCAAAAGTCTTTGTAAGGTCAATACACACTGTGCCTTCCAGGTTATCTTCATCTCCTGCTGTTAATCAATTTTCTGCCATTTTAGTTTAAGAAGTCTGACATGAATGTCCTTCAAGATAGCCTGATTGTCATGATAAATTAAAAGATTCCAGGTAGTTTCTAAATTAATTACAAAAAATTCTTTCTGAAGTATTACAAAATGATAAAGGGATAATGGTTATTCATATCAGAAAGACATCCCTTCTTGTGCATTGAACTAACTTTTACTCAGCTTTAGATTATTTAGAAAATACCTGCAGAAATCATTTGGTACGTGAAGGTGCAGACACATTAGGTGAAAGTTTTAGTAATTCTGAAATTGTATATCATCTGAACTTGTTGATGATGTCTTGACAAGTTTAATTGAGTCATTGAAAATGAATTCTAGACTTATCTGAGATATTCTGAAGGACTTTTCTTTGCTAAATTTTGAGGAAATATGTTCATTTAATTCATCACTTAGGTATCTGTTATGATCTGTGAGATGCACAAGTTTTTCATTTATGTTCACAACATAATTTCAAGCTACCATTTCATCACGAAATGGTCAAAATGGCAGGTTTCTGACAGATTTGATTTTTAAATCACTGAAGGTTTTCCAGAGATTCTGAAGGTTTCTCTTCCCTTCATGATGCTATCTCATATTTAAGCTGCCTAGTAAGTTGTCCTTGCTTTTTGGTTCCCTGACTTTATTATGCCTCTCCAGATTCTGTAATTTTGGGTATTCTTTAATCTTTGAAATATATCTATTCTCTTAACAGCATTCAATATATCCAATGTAATCCGATTTGGTTGATTTTGCTGCTTCACTCTTCTGAAATTAACAGGAGCATGACTCTTCAGGGTTTCAGTAACATATCTATTCAAATGTCATCAAATTAAATTCAATTATTGACTGGGAGATATCTTTCAGTTCCTTAAGAAATGGTACTGCTGTGCATTAAATCTATTTTTCATTATCTGATACCTGATATAATTATAGGCTTTACTTTCTTCCAAATAATTTTTGTGAACAGTATATAGAATAATAGTCACTTATTGGGGATACTGCAGTTTCTATAACATTGGCAGTAGAAATGTGATTAATTGTTTCAGATACTTCTGTTAATCTACTTTGTACATGAACTGTTGATAATTAAGGGAACTCCAGCTTTGATTGTTGTTATACAACAAACTGTACCATATACTGTACCATGTATACTCATTTATGAGTCCAAATGCAAACTGCACAGACCAAAATCTGCCATGGCATCATACACTGGCTGATCTGAGTTTGTGCAGTTTGTTAGGGGTAATCAGTAGAACAAAACTACAGACCCTAATCTGTGTGTGCATTATACTCAGGCAGATCAGGATCTTTCCTGTTTGCAGTTTGACTCAACTTATAAGTGAGTATAGACAGCATTTAATGTCACCTACTATCAGGCTTCTTTATTTTCTTAATACAAAGTTCCAAGCTTACTTTGAAATATGGTACACCAAGTACTGTCAGTGTTTTTGTAGGTCAATATACACAACCTAATATAAATGATTTTTTGGATATTATGTCTCATACAGTAAAATACTAAGCATCATGGGTTTTCTCTAGAAACTGAAGTGTAAATGGTTGAAGATTATGAACAAATTAGAAGAACATTAAAATTATTGAAACCGATGAACTACAAATATCAATAGACAAATTTACATCATTGTGTAAAATATGTGTACCAAGTAGATCTCTTTGTGGAGTTTTGCCATAGAAACAAAATGTGTATAATAAATTGAAAGATTGACAATAATAAAAAAATTAAATAAATACTGAAACTGAAGAATTCTGAATAGCAAAAGATGCATATACAACATAAAGACTACTGTATGTTTCAAAGAAATATCTTAAACAGTTGTTGAGTTTTGCCCTAGAAACAAAGTGTTTATAGTAAATGGATAGATGTACAAACAAACAAAACCAGTATAAATATTGAAATAGATGGACTCTGAACAGCAAAGGCACATCTGCAAAATTAGGTCTAATGTATGTGCCAAGTTTCAAAGAGAAATCATAAACAGTTTTGAAGTTTTGCTCAGAAACATGTGTACATAATAGACAATGGACAAACAGATAAATATATTAAAAATATTGAAATTAAGCTGTTCCAAATAGCAAAAAGAGCAGAACAGATTGGGAGTTATACTCTGAACATGAAAGTGAAAGATGGTTGAATACACAATGAAAATGTGGAAATAGTGAAAGTAATGAACTGCAAATAGCAACTACCAGTCCAGTTAAGTCTACCAAATTTAATTGCAAACAGGAAAACAGTGTCTCTAAAAAACTAGTCTAAAATGTGTTCTTAAATTTAATAGAAATAACTTTAATGGTTATCGAGCTTTGCCCTGGAACCTAAAGCATGCACAGTGAATTAATGGATTAACAAATGGACAAAAGCATAAATTTTCAATTAAAGAATTGTGAACAAAAGGTGTTTAACATTAGTTTCATAAATGTACCAAATTTCACAAAGATTTTTTAAACAGATTTGCCCAGAATTAAAAGTATGAATAATGGATGGAAGGATGGACAGAAAAAACATTCAAAATATTGAAACTGAAGAATGGTGAATGAAAAATCTGGACCAATAAACTAATCCATATAGTATATTTCATAGATATATCTTGAATATTTTGAAGTTATGCTCTACAAACAAAAATATGAATACAGGATGGATTAACAAATCAGCTGATGAAATTGTTGCATAAACTGAAAGCTCATCAACATGTCTAATGCATGTACCAACATTCACAAACATATCTTAAATAGTCCAGGAAATGAAAGCATGGAGATCGTGCAAATTCATAGAAAGACCAACAGACAAATTTTACAAACATAAAGGGAATAATTGTAAAAAGCAAAAGGCACATTTAGATGACTGGTATAACTAGTGTATCAAATTTTATGGAGATATCTGAAATAGATTGTCATTTTGCCCTGGAAATGAAAATGTGAATAACAGATGGATGAATGGACATAGAGAAAGATTAAAGACATTGACAAAATGATTACAAACACTAGAACTAAATAATTCTGAATAGCATAAAGTGCATCTAGCCTAATGAGTGTACTATAATTTATGAAGATAATAACATGATGACCTCAACTTATAGACCGACTGCCCGGAGAAACCTTTCTTCTGGCCAAAGAGGACATCTCTCACAACCGATGAATGTAAAAACAAATATTTGTAATTTGCTAATTTTGTTACTGAATTTATTTTTGATCTGAGAAAGGATTTTTAAAAGAATAGTTCACCTATTTTCTAAAATAAAATGGCAAGCTATCAAGAATTTATTTAAACATTTTAAATTTTGCAAAGACAATTAAATATACCAATTTATAATGAAGATTCTGTATAAATGAAAGAGTTTTATCATGCAAATGAAGGCCATGGTTTTCACATCATTTTGAAAACAATATAAATGATCATAGAAAGAGACAGATAGAATATATAAATACACTGATATATTTTACTTACATCACTTGTAATTAACCTAAGGATCATTCCAACAGTAGGATGCTTCCCTTGAGAGGTTACTAAAGTTGATCCCTGAATAAAATAAAGAGATAATGCATTTCCAGTGGCTAAACAAATCAAGCAATGTATGGAAAATATGGGCATTTTAAGTACTTTATCAGAAGAAAACCATGGAAATGTGTGTTTTAAAGATCTGACAATTGTAACGAGTCATAATGCATTATTGTGCTACAGAACTGTTTTTACTGACTTTGTCAAGCATGTTAAATAAGCATTTCAGAACAAAATCCTTGATGAACATTTCATTATATAACTTAAACCAAGTAGTTTAATGTAAACTGGACACATCAATATAAAACTTTGAGAACATTATTATTAGATCATTACTAGTATGTAAAATAGAATCTATATGCAGTATCATAATGCATAATGTAATATGTCAAAACAAATTCCAAACAAAAGCAAAATTTTAAAAGAATGCCATAAAACTGAAAAGTTTCCTGCATTATATTTCCTAAAACTGCTTTTTTCAACTCTCACAATAAACTTAATTCTTTTAACTTCATAGGGACTGACAAACAATTCTACCAAAAATTCTAAAGCATCATATCTTTCAGGATTCAATACAAGTTAATAATAATAATAATAATAATAATAATAATAATAATAATAATAATAATAATAATAATAATAATAATAATAATAATAATAATAATAATAAAAATAATAATAATAATAATTATTATTATTATTAAAGAGGTTACCTGGAAGCCATATATCATTTACAACAAATGAATTACTAATTTTTACATACCCCAGTATCTTGTCAAAAGTGAAAATGTGGAGGAAGATATGGATCCCTATATGATTGTTCAGATAGCAAAGACTAAATGTATGCTTCTATTTGCATATCCTTAAAACTCACAATCAAAACTAGTCAATGAAAAGCTTGGTACAAAATTCCTGCATGTAAATTTGAAATCAAAATGATGACATTTTCCTAATAAGACAGCTGCACCATAAATAAATTTGCAGCGTGCCCTAGATAATCAACTCATTCAAAATATATCAAACACTAAAAGTATTTTGATTACAAAAATGCAGAGAAGATCAATATTATCTGAAGCAAAACTGGATTAATTATTCTTTCAGGTTGTCACACACAATAAGGTTATCTGTGTGCATGCTGATATCAACCTAATATGGAATGAATGCATTAGACATGACATGATAAAAGTATCATCTACATTCTGGATGCTTTTCTAGGTTAAACATTTCTTCACTATTTTTTATAAAAGCTATGTTCAGTCTAACTTTGGTTATTGTAATATATATATATGGGAAAACTGTTGCCAAACTTATCTGACAACTGATCCTGTTAGTATTTGAGACACTAATTATGAAAGGTAGATATATTGGTAGCAATTATTATACCATGTAGAAAAGTCTTTCTGTTCTAATGATCCAAAGTAACTAAACTCTTAAAACAAATCCCCTTTCTTGGTTAGAAAGTACCTGACATAAGTCTCAGTTCTGCAGTATCATCAAGTGGGTGACCAAAATAAAGCATTAAAAAAAAATCTGCTGATTTTTAAGGGAAAATCAATAATCTAAAAAACACAAAGTTTTCTGACCATAATATCCATTTAATATAAGAATCAATGCAAAAGTTCATTGTCCCCAAAACTACATTACTTTATATGCAGCCTGATATCTATACATACTTTAAAATGAGAAATATATCTAACCAAAAAATATAGGAAAATTTTGCATATGGGGGCCAAAAGTTCCAGTAAAATGTACATGAGACCCAGGGAAGGTACCTTCAGTATGGCGTAGTCACCCATGGATGTAATTTAGAATTTTTTATTATTTGAACATGAACTCTTTGAGAAATCAGAGTACCCTGGCATATTTTTAGAAAACTGCTTCCCCTGGGTACATGCATTTTTTAATGGAACAGCCCTTAAAAAATTCCAAAAATATAAAATAGCTGGAAAAAATGCAAAACTGACAAATGCATTACAAATTTGTAACTTTGGTGAAATGTCTGCAGTTTTTGGAAAAGTCCATGGGTGTGGTCACCCTGGAATGATATTTTAGTTTTATGCAATTCTACAAGCTATAGAATCATATTGTCTATATTCTTTCAAAATCTTTTGCCAATTATCCAAATACAGCCTGACGCAGCCTCTAATGTACCTATGTTTCAGAAAAAAATTCACCAAGAAAAAATGAAAATCTACAATAAATATCTTCTTTCTTTGTAGAGATTCTAAATTTGGAGATTCCAATATGTGATGCATGAAACCACACAACTACCAGTGAAAAAGGGTGTGAAGAAATCTAGGGATAGGGAGAAGGAGTAAGCAGTTTTAAATTAAATGTGACATCTTTCACTGTGAATTAAAACATGTCTCCTATCAAACTTTGTTTCAAAAATGAAAAAGAAAAACAATAGGCAAATATGTTAGTATTTCACAGAAGTTACAGGATATGCATAATACTTGCACATGTTTTTTTTTGTAGTCTTGTTTTAAATGCATACTACAGCTTTGGACAGCCAGCCTAAAATCTAAATGTGCATATTTTTTCTACGTCTGCTTCAAGTGGAGTTGCCAGTGTCAGAAAACTTGTGAAATCTAATGCCACCTTTACACACTTAGCTAGTATTCCTGCACTATCAAAGTATCCATTTGTTTCAAAGAGATATGGACATATTTCACCATGAATTTTGGAATAATAATAAAGAGGATGAGGAAAGAATCATAGAGCAGCTTTTAATGTTAACCACCAAGAGCAAAGAATGACAGAAAAGATAAAAGAGTACTAAAGAACTATCCCATGACCACAATTCTTACCTGTAACACCTACAATAATAGCAAAATATACTTCTTAGATAAGTGACTAGTTTAAAATAAAATTTGGATAAAGTTCCAAAAACATCATACATCAAGGGCATTTATGACTTTCAACCAAACAAAGATCAAAGTAAATTTTATGACACAAACACATGATTTCTACAAGTCATCATGATATTTATAATTATAAAAAAAGTTGAATAATGTCCTAAGCAAATCATTCTTTAATTTATTTTTTATTTATTTACATGTTTTTGTTTTGCTATAAAGAATTACAGGAATATCTATAAGTGTTTTTTGCTGTAAATGCCTTTTTCCCAAATATGTGCTTATCGTGTAGATTTGAAAATCTGCTTCTAATGTATGCTTTCCGACATGAAAATGAAGATAAATGTTCTCTATGTATTTACAGGATATTAAATAACTGCTCGATTTGGATGAATTTCAAGATATTTTATGAATAGTTTCTTTTATTTGCAAGCCCTGGTGATTGAACCATTATTCAACTAGACTAGTAAATTTCCTACTCTTACAACTGTTTACATTATTTGACAATATTTTAGTACTTTTTGCATAAAAAAAGAAAATGCTCAATTTATTTCAATAATGTGAGCTTTATTTACACTTGTGCAATTGATCTGTTGCTCTTTAACCACAGATATTATTATAATGTGGTATTCAACATAAGCCATATATTAATACAAGCACAGCTTTTAATGTCAATTTATTGATGTTAGATAAAATGTAAAACATAAACCTATGCATCCACTTTATTTGTTTGTATTGCAAATCAAAATGGGTCACTCTGAATGATAACTGCCATAAAATTATTTAAATCTGTCACAGAAGAGTCAACAGTCTTCTTCAAAGAAGGCAGAAATCATAAAACACTTTTTAGTTTTGATTAGTGACACATGAAAGTTTCTAAATTCTATAATAAATCAAGTAAGAAAGTACATCCTACACACCTGTATAGGTAGTCCTTCAACTCGAAGTCCATGCTTGGCATTGTCTTGGATCAGTTGTGTATACATCTCCTTATCCATGGGAAGCATTGAGAAGGCCACTGGAGACTGCATCTTCCAGAACTGTTCATTCATGGCTTTAAAGTTGATTAAAATATGAAAGAAAATATGATTTAATATTTTGGACTTGTCTATTCATTAATTAAAATATGAACAAAATATGATGTAACAATTTTTCACATGTCACAATGTTCTTATGATCATTTTATCTACAAATTTTGTCAAAACCATTTCTCCATTGCCAAACAACACACCCGACTGGCAGTGACCACTATACCATTGTTTATCAATATTCTGGACTAGCTAAGCTTTTGTTACAACGTGCCCTACAGATAAAGTACACATCATATTCTTAAATTAATCTCACCAAGCAAACAACATAAACTAGTTTGTGCCAGTATAGGAATTGTTTCAAAATAATCATTCAAAATATTCTCAAATGAATACTGCAACTACATATAAGTAGTTGCATACAACAAAAGTGACAAAAGTGAAATTATTTAAGGATTCTTTGCATTACTTATGTAAACTTAACTATGGCAGTTTTCAACAAAACTCAACTGCCATACATATTCCCAACACATGCTAACTTGTTTATATACTTATGTGTTATTTTTGTCTTTTCCAACATGTTACAGACTTCTCTGATGTATTACTATTTTATACACAATGTACTGTGACTCAAGCTTTAGAACTCATTAAAAACTTTAAATGATTCATATTCTTATAACCTACCCCACTTAGTTTCAAGCACATTTAGCAGCCCAAGAACTACATATATGCATGGTACCCTAAAAGAGCAGTTTTTAAAAATGTATGTCATGGCACTCACAGGACTCAAAGAGTTTATATGAAAACAATAAAGAATTATATAATGTATCTATGGTTGACTGCTCAACATTAAAAGTGTTTTTCATGAATCCCAAGCATAATTGAAGTGAACTGATATGTTAAATAATGGAGAGGAAATAATCCTGAATTTTGACTTCTCAACAATTGATAAATAAAATAAATGACAATCTCTTGTTTTATATCTGTTCCATTACTACAGGATGTTAGGTCCTCCGTAAAATGAATGGCATAAACACTTTTTAGCTAACATTAGTCAGTTCTTTTTTTTTTACTTAAAAACTCAAACATTAACAAAATATTTCATTAATTCCAGCTATTTATTTTTAACTTAGCACTGAAAACCCAGAACATGCAATCATTTAGTATTAATAAATTATTGCTAGAAAACAAATTTAAATTATCACTATCATCATTACCACCACCAAAACTATCATCAGAAGTCAAATAGCATGCACACATGTTATATTGCATATCAGCACAATTCTGGCTAAATAGTTGTGTGTGTTTCATTATCCATCAAAAGGTGTGTAAAAACAACAAAGGTAAGAAAAAAATTGTAAAATCCTAAAATACAAAGTCCATTTTTTATCAAATCCACTCTTGTAAAGAGTTAAAAACATTTACAGCTGGAAAACTGAAATGGGCGATTGCATCTCTAAAGGTTGTCTCTATTAAATGGCTCTTCAAGCAAGAGGACAAATCAGGCCTATTTTAGATCCCCAAGCTGCACTGATCAGTCATAAACCAAACTGATGAATGAGAATAAAAATTATGCACTCATTATTTAGACCTATTATTTAAAAAACCCAGAAATAAACATGCTTTAAAACTTTTTCATGGAGAAAATGATTTTATATACATAGTTAAAAGTTTCTCAAGATAGCTAATACAACAAAACATGACTTGTAAGATGATTATTTACCAAGAAAACTCATTCTTCTGTGTCTGAAGTTCAAATATTAAAATGAATTTCATTCTGTATGTGTGTGAATGATTCTGCAATTAGGTGTTGTTACATATATTCAATTTGCAGTGTTTGTTAATTTTTTTCAATTTTTTTAATTTTATTAACTCTTTTGTAATAAAACATTGTATGTTGGACTTAACTGTTTCCAAATCAAGTTTTTTTTCTACTTGACCTGAAATATTGATTTTTTTTAAATTTTATTCTGTAAACAACTAACACATATCTAAAATATTTTGTATATGAATGGGTTTAATATCATGATTGTTATTAATAGTATGTAGTAAATATGTTTATTTGAGTCTGGATCTAGATTATTGGAATTCCCCTACAATTTACTTGATGTACTACCTGTCACTGTTCAGGTTATATATCATAATTTTAGTAACAGACTATCTAAAAATAACTAACATTTTATTTTGAAAACATTATGAATTTTCTGGAAGGTTATTTTCCATTAAGTAATGTTTTTTTAAAGAAAATATTAAATGTGACCTGAGGTCAAATAGAAGACTATATAATCTTGTTACTGGAAAAATTATTCAATGGTTAAGATCTAGCAGAATCAATTTGTACTGCTGCTGTGTTCAATAGTTTTATTTGTGCTGGAATTTATTTCTTCAAATTCTTCAAGTCAAGTTTCTCTGGAAAAAGAGTTCTCATTAAAAAAAATAATATTCTTGTACAAAGATATTAATTGAGATTTTTAGTGAATTCAAACTTGGAATTATATTAATGTGTTTCAACAAAAGACTGTTGGTACAACAACATAATATAGGCTGCTGCAGGCAAATCAGCACCTTCAGAATTGGACTAAGTTTGGATTTCTACTCAAGTTTATTCAGAACATTAAATTATTAGGATCTGTGTCTGTTATTCTAGGATTATTTTGTGATTTAATTTGCAATACCTAAGTTCTCTTTTTCATTTTCACTTTGTATTCCAGAGTAATAAACTATTTGTTGAATTTTACAAGGCTTGTTGCTTTTCACTCTTTAACATTACTGATTTTAAGAGCATAGACTCGTAACAGTGCAAACCCAAGGTCATTGTTTAACTAATGTTTCTTATTCAAATAGACTCTAAATGAAATGTATCTGTATATATCTTTCTATGTCTAAGTGTTAGAAGAAAAAAATCAAGATTCATTCTAGACTACAGGACATCACTATAAATTTGTATGGTGCTAAAATAAATGAAGTTATATAATAAACCCAATTACCATCACCCATTTGTAATACATTCTATTTTTTAACTCAAGCACTGGGGAACCAAACAGTAGGTTAACCTTAATTTTGCCCTTGAATAACAGCATCACTCATCAAAAGCAGAGTTTACTTAATGGTATGTCTTGAAAAGTATTTAAGAATATAAAGAAGGGATAAAGCTGGTGTCCAAAAAGGTAATAATCTAATTTTTGTCATATTACTTCAATGCTCAAATATTATTTTTGTTAATCACATACAATCATTCAACGCTGCTTATTGGTCATATCCGAAGTCCTGTATATAAGTCAGGTTTAACTGCAAGCTACAAAGACCCAGATCTGTCACTGCACCATGCAGCAGCAGATCTGGGTCTGTACAGTGTTGAAGGAATTTTCAGTAAAAAAAAACAATATATACCCTGATTTCTCAGTACATTGTGGGACTGCATATCAGGTTCTGTGTTGTTTGCAGTTTGACCTGTCTTATAAGCAAAAAAATATAAAAATCTAGCACAATTTTAAGCTGAATCAAATTAAATATGTTCATAGCAAAAATCAAAATTCTTTCAACCAATATGAGTTTTTTGTACTGTCTCCACTTTATATATTTTGTTTGAACATTCAGTTGGTCTAGAAAACATGTGATATCTACCATCATTTTTGGGAAAATGATCAACTGCCTTGAATATTGAACACTTAATATATTTTTTTCTGAAAAATACTGTACCTGGTTCCCCTGGCTAACAAAGACTGACTAAAGAAAATAAACCAAAACCCATACTTCCTTTGTACAGATCTGAATATGTTTTAATTTGCAGTCATGCTAACTCTTTCACAATCTGTGTACAGTCAAAACTCCTTGTAAGCAAATTGAAAACACTTCAAGTGTTAATTGAGCACACAAAAATCAGCATAACTTACCACGTCTGAATCTTTCCATACCTTGTCATGAAAAAGTATTTGCAGATATGCAAATATTTTGTAAAAAAAAATCAAAAACAATTTTAGATTACAAATTTATAATCAAACTTGTCTAATGCTACATGGTTTTCTGACAAATAGACAGAAACACTAATGCAAGTTTTAAAATACAAAAAGTGCAACAGAACTTATGCATTTTCCAAATGAAAAGAAATATTAGCTTCAAAATGTATAGAAATAATGTATCTATAAACTGAGATAATAGGAATATCTGACTATGAAAACCCAATGTCCATATCAACAAGTAGTATTTTTAGTGTAAAAATAATTACTTTATACCTATCATATTTTGTGGACGTTTTTGGACCTATTTTGTGTTTGAAAACTTACAACTGTATGTCAGTATATTTTAATGTCTTGCTATTTTCTAACAATGATTTATGATATTTATTTTCTAAACTTCTTATTTTGGACACAATCTTAAGAGTCATTGTGCCTCACATTAATACAAAGGTATCAGTGTGCTTGCCAGTAATTACATTGGCTAGTATCGTTACTTATTGACCAATAAATATATATATAATAATATAAGTAAATAGTGAATGTATTACTTATAGGTAACTGAACCACGAATATGAGCCACTGTGAAGGTAATTTTATAGAGACAAAGTTTGCTTCATTTTTCATTAATGCCTAATTATCTCAGTAAATATTTGCACCTAATTAGTAAGAAATATTAAATATCATGAATTTACCGGTAAATAAAATAAGTTTAAATTCTTTGTGTCATCTGTCACAAATGATTGCCCATGTTGAATTTTTCATGTGAATGCCATTTTGTGCAGGCCACCATGTGACAGTGTGACACCACCTAAAAGTGAGATGCAGTGGAGGAAAATATGATATGATATTGAATGCACTTGATGTCAGAAAGATTTCAACACTACAGTTATTGCATTTAAAATACTTTCATAACAAAAACTTTATAGAATGTTCAGACCTAAAATCCTAAAACTTCAGGTAAATGGGTGTGACAGACATGATTTTGAATAAAGACAGCTGATGATTAGCAGACATGACACTCTTTTTCTTCTTAATAATGATGTGAAGAAAATTACATTTTTGTTATGGAGATATTTTCTAAACAAAATGGGCTATAAATATTAATGCAATGATTGTACTTCATGTGGACAGTATTTTAGATACAGGAAAATGACAGCTTATATACAGTTTCTTAGACACTGATGCAACATATAATGAAATTTTATAAGCTTTTGCAAACAAAAGTTGAAACTTTCTCAAAAGTTTCATATTATTAAACACAATGAGCACAGATGTAAACATTTTATGCTTGTATACACCATCAAGCAATGCTTTCCAGGTTTATAAAATATCTGTATAACATCATGAGATAATTAAAGGTAAGTCATCTCACACTTACCACTGGAAGCTACATAGTATTCTATAACAAGAGCTGCCCCAGGGGTGAAGAGTGTGGCCTTGTCCCTCTCCTCTACAAACAGGTATGGATGGTTCCAGGTAGGCTGTTGATCTGGATGGCCAGGTAAACTTATCTACCAAAAAAGAAATGATCATCAACAGAAATTAGAATTAAAAATTTTTTATATATCTATCATGACTTCAATCAATGTAATCTGTAAGGGAACAAAGACTGCAATGCGAATGCTGGCAAGTGACCTTGCCTTTCTTGTACAGCAATCAGAAACACAGAAGATAATAAAAATTATGGATAGGGTTGTCAAAAATCACGAAAAACCAACCTGGATACCCATTGCAAATTTTAACGGGTATCCGGGTATCCCTTAGCATATGAATGACATGTACAACCGTAGACCAACTAATTGTCATCTCTATTTCTTTAATATTTTTTTTTTATGGTGATAGAGGCTAACTGTATACTACTCGGTCTGATTCGTCCACACCAACGTACCTGCGAATTGTCTGACCGCACGCTGTTAATTAATAAATTTATTTAGAATGACCTTTGCACACAGATGATAGGTATAATCCAACTTTTAATGATCACTGTGATCAGTCGCATTAAAAGTTTTAGAACACTCGCATTTTTTAAAGTATAAGTCTTTGTTAGAACAGACCACGTTTATTCATCTGCTTTTGACCACAGATTTGAATTACCCACGCATGTGTGCCCAAGTTATACCACATGACCACGCAGTCCCATACATGTTATTATTTTGGAATTATAATTCTTAAAATAGTTATGGTAAAAACGTAGTAGTATCGAAAATAGAAATATCGGTATATGTATGATAGCTAACTTTCGAATTTCACAGTGCTAGTCGACTAGAAAAACAATGAGCAAAGATTACTTTGAGGCATTACGAAGATTTAAAAGTGTCTAGGTGATGATTGTGGGATTTCTTTGACATGTTTGTTTGGAAATCAAAGGTATCCATCTGGATTTCATTAAAAGAGCACACAATGTACTACCGATCATTTAGCACCCACATAAAAATAGTTATCATCTACAAAGAGGTTTATTACCTGTAGAACAAATGTTTTAACCTTGGTATATAATGCCTCAGAGATAACAGTTTGTCCGGTTGCACAACGCCAATGAATTTTATTAATCCAAACAGACCATCTGACGTATTGTTTATTTATATTAAGCAGAGATCTGGTTTCTAATTATAGCCATAGCTGTCACACCTGTTTGAAGTGGTTGGCGAGTGTGGCAGTTTTATTTTTTTTTACGGTACCGGCATTTTCGTTTCAATACCCGGGTTTTTATATATGGTCGGGTACCTGATGACAGCCCTAATTATGGATTATCACTGTATGAATTTACCCAAATCGAAGTCATATTAAGATAAATAAGCATTTTTAAAGGAGTTCATATAATAACAGTGTTTTGGGAAATAAATAAAAACTATATAAATAAACAGTTAAACTTCTTTGAATATAAGTTTATATACTAGACTTGGATGCAAATATTTGCTACAGAATATGAACACAATTGGCACAAAAAAGTCTATACCTGTGGATGTCCATGATGACTTCTTTGTGTGACAGCAAATGTCAGTGGATGAGGAGATGGAAATGTAACATTGTTCATTGTTACACCAGCTGTTCTTGGATGGGAAAGCAAATTATCACTCCTGAAAACAAGAATTTAAAAAGAAACTATTTAAAATATATAAATAAAATATAACATTTAATTAACATGATAAAAATAACACGGATAATGACTAGCTTATCTCTAGCCTTTTCATTGTTTTAAGATAAAACTTTTTGAAAGAGAATACAGCTCACTCATAAAGGTACTTGTATATTTTATTCAGTCTTCAAACCATTAAGAGATGAGAAGAATGACAGATTAAAACAATTCATTTCACAACCACAAACTAACTAGATGAGCTTAAATTAACAATACAAATTATAAATAGACATTACCCCACCATCAAATAAATCTTATTTGTTTTGAAACTTTATTAAACAGAATGTACACTAATTAGACAAATGAATCTTCAAGCATGCAATGTAATAACATCTTTTCTGAAATAGGTAATCTGCAGAATGCTTTTTCTCATCTGTGAACAACATTATGATGATGCAACTGTCTGTTTCGGAAAACAATATATATCACACAGCACAAGCTTTAGGAATGTAGTAATATTGTCCCTAAGTTTCAGTGAATCCAGCAAATGGTGCTGATGATATGCAACTTTCAAACACTTGAGCACAATTTTAAAATCTTAAAATTAGTATCTTAAAATTGATCAAAACAATGCCACTAGCTTTCTGTTCATCGATGCCATTCATATTTTTGTAAGTTTTGGAGTATGACACACAAGTGCAAAATCTAAAATTTTCATATTGTGCAACTTTGTTTTGAATGAAGATATAACATGTAAACATCAAGAATATTCTTTATCATATATGGACATAAGTCACAATATGCCAAAACAGTGAAATCAGAAGATTTATCCTGGATATAAGGTGTCTTTTGTATTCACTGGAAATCCTCTGATAAAAGAGACAAATCACCTGTTCAATCCTATTATTCAAGATAACTTATTCCACTTTATCCCATATGCCAATTATTCACATAATCATTGAGTGTGTATGTGTGTGTGTGATTTGGAATTTTAATGAAGCTGTAAAAATGTTTCAGTCATGTTGCTATGATGTCTGCAGTGTGACAGTTCACCAGTCCTAACACTAACCTTAATGCTGAGCACCTAGCAAGGCAGGTGTTAGCAAGTCTTTGGTATGACTTGGCCAGGGTTCAAACCTGCGACCTCGCGCATGTGAGGCAGACACTCTAACCAATAGATCACCAAAGTGGTCACTAACATAATCACTGAAACTGCAAGATATCTTGGTGGTTTCCTTCACAGATCTCTATACTTAATCTGTGTCCACAAGCCCTCAAATAATATTATGCACTGCCGTGAAGTGATAAAGATCCTTATGACTTATTTGCATTTCTTAATAGGGGCATATCATTATTGCAAGTGATGTGAATGCAAGTTTTACGGACTGCTCTTGGATTAATGC
Source organism: Potamilus streckersoni (assembly GCA_016746295.1). Lineage (NCBI taxonomy): Eukaryota > Metazoa > Mollusca > Bivalvia > Unionida > Unionidae > Potamilus > Potamilus streckersoni. The sequence goes on from JAEAOA010002295.1 coordinate 2,061,606, forward strand.
CCATAAATGTAAAGATTTCTTTAATCAGAAAAAGATCAAGCAATAAGTACTGCACCAAAATGTATCAGTTCAAAATATTCATTTTCAAGCCATACTCAATTTCAATTCTTAAAGAAATAAGATCTGATATTTTGAGGATTTTTGGGGAAACTTGTTTACATGAAAGAACAAATGATGATAAACTCATTATAGACTGATTTTCTTTTGAATGATTCAATAGACAAGACAGGAGAAAATGGAGGTATCCTCATCTGTGTATTAAATGTAATCAATCACACAAGATGTTACAATTTAAAAATGAGAAGTTAAAAGCATTTGGTCTCAAATCAATTTTCCTTAATCAAAGCATATCCTACTCTGTTCATTGCAGAGACTATCAAATTTAAAAAAATGATTGGACTAGTTCAAAATTGAAGCAGCAAGAGCAAACAGCCATGAGAAAATGCTTAAATCATTATTGTTGGAGATAAAAACACAGACTGTCTGAAATCACAACCTCAACAGTTGGAACAAGGATTCTCTATTATCAATGCTTGCACTTTTCCACTTTCTGACTATCATGTCACTGTTTGGGGATACTGTTCCAAACACAATACTGTCAGACCTTATCAACTAAAGAGCAGCAACAATAATATTTGAAAATCATTTGATGCACTAAGCAAGCCTCACTTCCATGGACTGAAATGGATGAATTTATCTAGAAGGATTGATTACTACTAAAAAAGCGTTTTAGTACACAAGATTCTTCAAGGAATTGCTCCATAAAATCTTCAGGAATAGTGACCAAATGCAAACCTTTTCTGACAACTATTTAAAAAGCACAAGTAAAACAAGACAACTTTCAAAACCTTTCTAGCTACAACTTAAAACCCTGAAAAGCACAAGTAAAACAACACAATTTTTAAAAACTTTCTAGCTACAACTTAAAATCTGAAAACACTGTCATTGCAGACGGAAAAGTAATACATATTATCTCACCATTTTAAATGTACTTACTATACCTGTACTTCTGTTTGGCTGTGTATCATGGATATGAAGTCTGTACATGTATTATAGACTTACTTATAGTTGTAGTAGTCAGGTACAATCCTTGCAACAGCTATTAATGGACCAAGGGGATTTCTGATTGGTGTTTGAACAGACTGCAACAGCACCTGCAGCAATGAAAAGTATCACTTTGTCTTTTATTTATTTTTCTGTGTCAAAGACCATAATTTCACTTCTTATAAGAATACCTTGCATATTGCATACAGGACAATATCAGAACAAAACAAGCAGGATTTTGATGTTAACAGGTGCATACAAAATCTGGATATATTCCTTCATCCATCCATGCAGTTCATGATTATTCAAATATATGAGATTATTTGTGTAAGAAAAAGTATCCAATTCATTTACCAGATTGCAGATGGTATAATTCTCAATAATAATGAAAATCCACTGGAAATTTTCCTTAAAAGAAGCACATGAAATATTCTATGCAGCAAAAAATTAATATTTTGCCAAAAGATACATACTGTATGAGAACTTTAAAATACATAACAAATCAAGAGAAAAGTTATGAAGTTTAACTGTTTCAAATCTCAAATTAGCCACCTTCCCACTTTAAGCATCATAAATTCTAATGGATTTCACTCAGATCAAACATCAAGATTACTTAACAGATTTTTGTACAACATGCATCGCTTGCAGAATGCCATGTTTTAAAATTCTATAATGAACAGTTGATTATGCAGATGCTTTGCATAAAAACATATGTGCAGTATAAAGCATCTGCAGAACTGCATTGAACTTAGACTTGTCCCCGGAATAATTCCACTAATTCTAATAAGAAGCATGGATCCAAATCAAACACAGATGAACCAATTCTCCTTATTTTTCAGCAAATCATTTTTCTTCAGTTTTTGCTTTGATTCTGTAAGTTGGCACTTAAAGGGTTGTTTCTGTAAGACTCACAGCAAAACTTTAAGGGCTGGCAGGTCTGAATTTATGACATCTACCCGCATTTCATCCCACCCCGTGTAGCAAAAAATTAAAAATTACTGTATACACTTTTACTTTGCCTAGAAGAGAAATATTTGGTAATTGCAGTTATATAATTAATTATACTTTTAATGTTCCATGATATAATGTCTACTCAAACAAAAGGAAACAATTGAATTATGTACTTTCTTACTTAACAATTAGTGTTTGGCCATATTCAGCTGTAATTGCTAAGTGGGCATGGCATCAGACATGTAATCCACAAGTCACAAATCTGATACCTAATCAGGCCAGCCTGGTTTGGCTGCCTCAATGCATTCTGGGAACTTAGCTCCCATTCCATTGGCAAGATCTTACATAGCCAAATAACATGCTGGAAGTGACATTAATGTGCTGAGATAAAATAAGGAAATATTTGATAGGAATCATAAAGAAAACCTTATATTTGGCAAAGAGAGGATAATCAAAACCCAATGGGATGGCTAATTTATACAAGTTTACTATACCTAAACCACACAAAATTCCTAATTCTTACTGATTATTTACTCAGCCTATACCAAAAACAAATGAAAAATCAAATGTTGAGTTAAGATCTGTTCAATAAGGAAAACAAAATGCAAATATTTTACCTCAACACCTAGGTACCTAGGTGACGATGGATCTCGAGGGATTCGTGGTAGTTTACGGGTGATAGTTGCAAATGTCCGAACTCCACCAGGGATTCCTTTGGCAGGCTGTAAATTTTAATGTAGAAAATAAAATTTGGGTATTTAACTAAAATCTCCTGCTCAAAGATGAAATTTAGTCACATGTTTTTGCTAATGAAGTATAAAAACAAGGACAGGGCTTGCATATTTAGTCCACAATCAAAGCATTGACCGAAACATTTTAATCTTTGGAACATTGTTGATTTACATAGTACCAGCAGATATCTGAATACATCTCACTTTCATACTAATGGCTCCCCAAAATACGTTGGATTTTACAATGAAACTCATTTATAAAGAACTAAAATATTACAAATTTTCAAACTGAAAACTGTTCTACATTCAAACCTGTCACTAGCAAAAATCCATGAGAAGAGGCAAAACTGGCCACATTGTGCATATTTTAAAACTAATCTTTTGAACAAGTACCATGTACTAAATATCGTTATTATTATTATTATTATTATTATTATAATTATTATTATTATTATTATTATTATTATTATTATTATTATTATTATTTATCGTTATTATTATTATTATTATTATTATTATTATTATTATTATTATTATTATTATTATTATTATTATTATTATTATTATTATTATTATTATTATTATTATTATTATTATTATTATCATCATCATTATTATTTTTATTATTATTATTATTATTATTATTATTATTATTATTATTATTATTATTATTATTATTATTACATTATCAAAATTGCTAATGTGAACTATACAATTTATTCATAAACAATGCATATACATGTTGTTCTCTCCAAAACCTATGGTCTACACAAGATTTTTCTGTATCCTGTTCACTTTAATTCAGCATATAAATCAAATTATTACTGACTTAAATAATCATCAAGCTTCTTCATATTTTAGAAACAATATCTGGTTCTGCCAGTTGCTCAACTTGCCATGATCAAAAGACAGTTGGTTTATGTGACAAGCATGTGAGAAATAATGCACAATTCCAAAGACCAGTTTCAAAATGTATGTATATGAGGGACTCAAGGTAGATTAGTTCTTAGCTAATTGTGCTGCCCTCTTTAAATAAAGTCATTGTTATTATTATCAGAAATTATTTATTTATCATGTGCAGTGCATGCTCAGCCATTTAACAGCATCATCATCAGCAAGGTACAGAGCCTGCAGTCAACCAGGGATCTTTTTTAGTGGAGAGTTGTTCACAATGTGTGACATGACCCATGACACTAATGAAAAGGTATGTAACTCGTATCTTTTCTAAATGATGATCTTTCTTTTTCTGAATTCACAGGAAAATAGATGAAGATATAGAATTATACCTGTCATACTGACACAAAAGAAAACTTCCATTTCTGCTGTGATGACACAAACACTTTTTCCTGCCATCCAGGAATCATTTTGCTCTGACCCTTTACCCCAATGATGAAAACTGCCTTAGTTTCAAATCTGACATATTGACACCTTTGAGCTACATGGAGAATAGTGAGTACAGGTGAGATAAAAAAAAAATGTTTGCACATAGATTAAAATGATATTTCGTTATCCAAAAAATGCCTTCCTCATGAAGCAAAAGGCTAAGCAGTCACTGTAGATATGCCCCAGTGACCACTTAAGGCAGGAAGAAACCAATGATTGGTTATGAAACACCTGAACACTGACTATACATACAGGACATTTATATCAGAAATTTGATGGGGGCAGGGTAGAATGGCCATTGTTATTAGGTGACTGCTGATGAAGAATGACCATTTGGATGCTTTGACTGTATTGGTTTCAAGCATGTCATGACAGTTATATTACTGCCTATAAATTATTAATGAACTATTTCAATCAATGACATATTGAATAAAAACTCATGAAGCATTCTCTTTTCAAATGTGGGGGAAGATAAATATACCTGATTTAATTCCAGATGATATTGATGGAAAGGAGTCAAGTGGGAAACAGGAATCTTGTATGTCACCAAACTTTGCTGGTTGGGAGCATCAGCCATGGTAAGAACAATGGCTGTAAGAAAAAGAAACAGACCCGAGTTTACCAGTCTGAGCTGTCAGCATAATTTGTAAATAACTTAAGTATCTCATATTGCATTATGCAACCTACTGTACACAATATAGATTCTTACCACTTGGTTTTAACAAGAAAATGTATTAATTTGGGTTGAATTTGACTGAATGTTAAAATCAAGAAATCATTTATTTGGGTTTTGTATATCTCAATCTGAGCCTATAACATCGGAAATTCTCCAGATCTGTCTGTTGCTTACCACAATTTAATTTTAGTAAGAGCCCTTCTAATTATAACTAAGATTTTATCTTGTAAACCTTCTGGACCTTCCATATTGAAATTTTCCATCAGGTAAGTTTTTTTGTGGAAAATGCTAATTGTGAACTGTGGTCCAATATAGAACCATATAATCTTGTTTATCTAGAAATTATTCATTCATACTGTAAGATCTGAGCAAACTCTGTTGTATTATTCTGGTGTCCAATATTTTATCTGGGCTGAAATTTATTTATTCAAATTATTTAATTCAAGTTATTCTTCACTGGAATTACAAAGTACTCAAAATTAATATTCTTGGAAATAGAGATTTGGATGTATAGTGAAATTCAAATAAGAATGTATTCTCTTGGATTGTATTATTCGAGTCAACAAAAGATTGTTGGCACATTACTATGAAACAGGCACATCAACACTTCTGGTGTTGGATTTATTTTAGAATACCACTAAAGTTTATTCAGAACTGTAATCATTAGGACTTGTGTTAGAAACTCGAGGATTATTTGGGATTTAATTTGCAATATGATCTATTTTTTTTAACATTTTCACTTTGCTTTTCAGGGAAATAAATTGTTGGTTGAATTTTTAAGAGTTATAATACTACAAAAATTTTTTAAATACATTTAACCTAGCATTTCTCCTAAACATGCATTTGTTTCTTGTATAGGCATATGATACTTTATAGATAGCATCATTTAATAACAACAGTTCATATAAATTATGTCATTAATAATTAGCAGGATTCATGTGGAAAATAATTTGTAAAAAAGTTAATAAATTAAAACCTACTTTTGTTGTTTGGAGTTATGGTGCCTAATTATTGATTAAATAAATGTATACTGAATTGTCTACAATTCTAACACATTTACAGATCTGTTCATCCTTATTTAGAGAGAAGCAGAAGAAAATAGTCTAAAACAGACCTAAATATATGGAAATACAGATATATTTCCTAAATCGGAAAAGAAAGTAATTCCATCTGTGGTATCTCCACTGTTGCATATCTTTTTTTCCCACATATATATTTCAATATCTCATTATGAACTATATAATAAATGCACTTATGTTGGATACAAAAAGACTTGACAATCTATTGGCACTTACTTTCTGTAGATTCTTATTGTCACATATGCAGTTACTATCTAGATTTTACTGATCTGCCACAATGCCCTTTGTTTTGGAAGTCCAGAAAATAATCACTATGCTGCTAGTAATAAAGCTCTACCTGATTATAAAAAAGCACAAACAGCTTGTATATGCTTACTCTCGTCTGGAGCTGTGGCCTCATCTAAAGTGAGTATGAGCATCTCTTCAAATGAAGGAGCATTGGTTGGCCTTAAAGAAACATGTGTAGTGTTTGTTGTCTTTTTATCCAGGTCATCATCCTTCTTTGTTTTTCTGGAAAAGAAAAATAATCTGGAACATTACAGAAAGCAGAATATTGTAAATCACAATGTCTGCAAATATATTTTGCTAAAAATTTGTCAACAAATTATATTCACACAAATATTATTCAAAATTCAAGTATTTGTTGTAATTTACCTGGTAATACATTTGATATTTATTTTGCTGCTCATAAACATAAGCAAAATTAATATGCTATATTTAATAAATTATTGACAAGGATGAGAAAAAAAAGAATTTTAATTCTTTAATAATACAGACAAGTCATTATTTATGAGTTCAGATCCAAAGAACATAACTGAAGGTGATCTAATATTCATATGTCTAGAATCTTGTGATTCAATTAACTAAAATGTGCATCTAACTTAAAACTGACTAATCACATGTCTTAAGTTCAGACTTAACTTTAAGAACTGTGTTGGTGACATAATGGCCATGGTATGAGTCTGAGCTTATGATTTCCTTTCAACTAATCACAATTATCTGTAGGTTTGGGGACAGAGAACAGGTCTGATGCACCTAACTTGTTTGCTCATGCATAATATATGAGGTGACTAATAGAGGTGTAGCATTGTTTTGAAAATTTGAACAAAAAATATTAAGATGAAATAGTGATTTTAGTGTTGGTTCTTTAATGATTGTCAAATTAAAAAGAGTAACTTAATGATATAATGCCTATTAAAATTTTCATCTTATTAGGACTATTTGTTCATTTTTTCAGACCATAATGAATATCTGCATATAATTTTACTTCAACTTTTCAAATTAATATAATAATGCCTTAACTTTCTTGCTTAAAATAATTAAAAGAAAATTATCTGATTGTAATGAGTGGTGTCCAAAAAGCTAAATTTGAATTTTCACATCACAAACAAAAGGATAATACAGCATGTGCAAATTCATGAATGACCTGGACCTTGGCCAGATAAGCAATTTTTAAAGCCACACCCTATCATGCAAATAAATGGATCAAAGTTCCCAAGTATTATTCCTTATTTAGTTTGGCAATTTTATACTGTTTAGTAGACAAGGCCATCAGGTAGGGAGTGATACCAGGTAGATTTTTCGGGAATAGTGAATGTATATAGTCAGAAGCACTTTTAAGCTGTACATTAACTTAGTGTTTCTCAGATGGATTTTATATTTAATAAGTAATATATTTAACTTATCAGCTAAGTTTTCCATGTCTCTGTCAAGCCTGATATTCACCTTAATGCTCGTTTGGAAGACATGCTAGGTTTGCTAAGTTTCATTATCTGAATTACTCCATACTTACAGTAATCAAATTAGATTTGTATGTAACTATTATAAAATAGTTTCCTGTGACTTTAAGGAAGAAAATGTCTTATCCTACTGAGAAGACATAAACTTGAATTAACTTTTCTACTAATATTTTTTATATGGAAAATCCATGATAGATTATTAGCTACAAAAACACCAAATTGACTCTATCACAACAGATCATTATCTACAAAAACACCAACTACCACAACAGACCATTTGCAAATTTACATCCTTCCACAGTAAACATTGTTTATCACTATTAAGATTTGTACCTATTTGCTATGTTGGGAAGTAACATTTTAGTTGTAATGGTAACTAACATGCCACTGCTTTTGCAACAGTTATCCAATTTGTGTATGGCAGCCTGTACAGAAATCTCTAGTCCTTGTTTGTGTTTTTGATGCAAGATAATATTATGATACCTGTATAAAGATCTGTAGATGAAACTGAGTCTCCATGGAAAGGTGGAAGGTCATTAACAAATGACATAAACAGTAAGGGACCTAGAATTGAGCCTTGTTAGACTCCATATCTAATTGTTCCAGGTTTAGACAGAACATCAGTTATATAAACATAATGTGTGTTTTCATTTAAGTGAACCATTTAGTTCTTCTGTCATCAAACTAGTAACTGTTTAGTTTGCTGAAAAATATTTTATGATCCACCATGTCAAAAGCTTTCATAAATTCCCTAAGTAAATATCCATTATTATTCTACCATGAATAAATGCCTGAATCAATCAGAGATATCAATGCAGTCTTATAGGAATGAGTCTAGCTAAAGCCTGACTGGTTAGGGTGGACCAATCTGATCAAGACCCATAGCTTTTTTGGTAGCAAGTTCAGTTAGAAAAACATATATATCAAGGAATTTAGCTATTGCAGATCTTTTTCAATTCATCAAAGTTGATTTTTATCACTGGCACCTTTAATTTTGTTGTAATATGCATGAAAAAGCATTGAAAACATTTGCATTATCAATATCATCAGTGACAGTAGTGTCATTTAATAAAAGTTAATGAATTTTATTGGATTCATGTTTGTGTTCCACCAGCAAGTTCATTGCAAACTTTCTAAATAGAATTTGAGTTGGTCTTTTTATTTTCAATTATTTATGGACATGATAGTATTTCCTTAGAGTTAACTCTGCAATTTATGTACAATAATACCAAAAGACTACACCTTCTACAAAATTATGTTTATGATTGCTTTTTTAGTGCTATAAAGCCTTTATAACATGAATGCATGTAATAATGCACAACAACTATGAATAAAGTACAAATTATATGTACAGATTTGAGCAATGAGTTTTCAATGTAAGAAGGGGTAGTCTCTCAAGGTTACATGCTTTACTGTTTTAATAGTAATGAGCGATGGTGCATTACATCTCTGTAGACTTCTCTACAATGCAGTTACACCATTGCAATTGGTTAGGGAACTCTTCCATTATAACTGTCTGAGGTAATTCATCAAAACAATAGTACACTTACACACCTAAAAATGGTTTGGGAACTCTTACATTATGTCTGAAGTAAATTAAGTGCACAATAATACACTTACACCACTGCAAATGGCTGAGGGATTCTTCCATTAGGTGTCTGAGGTAAGTTAGCAGCACCATGAATTATGATGTCAATTTGTTCTTTGCCCACTTCTGACACATGGCGATACCCCTTGTCAATGTTAAACGTATGCTTATCCTCAGGCCTCAAGGGTACCTCAGGAACCTGTAGAGGATTCAAATGTTGTTATTTTTATAACACTTCATAGCAATCAATATATATTTTTAGCTCCCCAATTTAGAACTGACATGATAGAATAACTAATCAAATAAAAAAAAAATTAAATTCTGAAACTTCAAGGACTGTTAAAATGTAAATATGATTAATAGAACTTTATATAAAAAGAATGATGAAAAGATTATGTAATTATCTAAACTTACATGTGATCTTGTAGTAATTAAATGCTGTCGATTCATTTACTTCACGTGTATTAAATTTTGTAGTTTTGCCAAAAAGAAAATTTCATTAGTACTTAAATTTGTGGATTTGCCTGTCAAAATTTCAGTAATGAAAAGTGATTTATTATATTTTATTTTGTACTTTCAGGAGGATTTTAAAGCTGAACAGGAAGAAATTGTTATTTACGAAGTATGAATGCTTGCATTTACCTTCAGAGTACATGTATTTATTCAGATGGGTCACAGTTCTATCTAAATCTGAAATCACTGAAAACTGCTTAAAGTAATGTGTGAGTTTGCATTTTGATAGCTGTTTTTACTTGAATGACTGACTTATGTAAATAAGTATTAAATCTAATTTTCATATATCAATGCATTACAATTTCTTTTATTTTTGGTAATACTAGTCTTTTCTCATTTTTTCATTGAGTCCTCACTGACCTTACAACACATATTAATTTAAAGCAGTGTGTGGAAAAGACAGATTCCAAATACTGTATAAATGCGTGTACATGAGCACTGAAATGATATGATTAAAAAAGTTTTATTTTTAAAATGCGTTCTTCATCAGTAATGTAGTCTGGTAGACTGTTGCTGCACCACACAAGATCAAACAAACAGCTTCTACCATTCCTCATGATTTTCTGTATTTCCCAGTGAGTCACTAAATGTCAAGCCTGTCCACTCTCAAATGTTGTCTTCCAACCTCTTTCTCTGTCTGCCTTTCTTTCCTCTTCCTTGTACAGTGCCTTGCAGGATTGTCTTGGTAAGTCCTGATGATCACGAGACATGCCCATACCAGTGCATTTTACATTTTTTTCACTGTGGTTAGAAAGTCTTCGTGAAGCCCAATGGCTTGTCATTTGCCATATTTTTTCATTGGTAACACAGTCTTTGTATAAGACACAAAGGATCTTTCGGAAGCATCTCATCTCTTTGGCCTGTATCCTTTTCTCTAAGTCAGTTGTTATGGTCCTAGATTCACAGGCATAGAGAAATATGGAGATCACCAGTAAGTGCATCAGTCTGACCTTTGAACTGAGTGTGATGTTTTTGTTGTTTGAGATGGGCTTCAGTTTTGTCATCACTGCTGTTGTCTGTACAATCCTGAAAAGTACTTCAAGCTTAGATCCTTCATCTGCTACAAATGACCCCAAATACTTGAAGCTTGGACTGTATCTAGCTTCGTACCTTTGATTCTGATGTCAGTACTGATGCCTTTGGTGTTGTTGGTCATCAGTTTGGTTCTTCTCTGCACTGATTTCCATGCCATTGGCTGCAGAGCTGTTGTTGAGGCTCTATATTAAGCCAGATAGTTCTTGCTCATTTCAAGCTATTCCATCAATGCTGTTGGACAAATGTAAGTTGATGACTGTTCTGCCTCTGATTTTAACTGTCCCTTCATGCTTTTCAAGTGTGTCAGTCATGATGGTAAAGAAGAGAGCAGACAACTTTGTTTGGCTCTGACTGTTTTTCTGATCCAGTCCCCTATGCTGCCATTGAAGTATACTGCACTGGTGGCCTTGCCATAGAGGTGCTCTATTACTGTGATGAGGTTAGCATTGATGTTGTACAGTCTCATTGTCACCCACAAGGGGCTGCATGCCATACCCTGTCAGTTGCCTTCTTGAAATCCATGAAGACATGGTACAGATCTTACTGGTGTTTGAGGTACTTCTCACACAATATCCAGAGGTTGATGATCTGCTTTGTTGTGCTGCACCCTGCTCTGAAACCTGCTTTCTTCTCGGCAATGATCTTTTTCAGCCTGTGGCTTTAGTCTGTTCAGAAGTATCCTCAACATGACTTTGCTTGGATGGCTTATAATACTCATTTTACAATGGTTTTGACACTGTTGTAAGTTGCCTTCCTTGGGGAGGGTGATGATTAGCGACTGTCCAAGTTGATGGCCCTTCTCATGCTTTCCAGATTTTGTTGAAGCTGTTTATGATGTGCTAATCATTCCTTCTCCCTCTGCTTGGACCAGTTCTGCTAGGATGTTGTCCACTTCTGCCGACTTCAGTACCTCTGGATCTATTGTGGCTCAGTGGTTGTATGGGTTACAATAACATAATCACATATAAAAGATTTAATTTTATGATGGTAATAATACTGATTTATGAAACATATGACCAGTGCCAATCACCAGGAATATATCCATACGAAAATTAGTACAGGGTGTCTGTTTCATATATGGCAAGTGTTTTTGTCTTTATATTCTGAGTTTTGAGCAATGGAAAATCAAAGAAAACTGGTATCCCACCAAAATATAGTGAAACAGCAGTACATACTAAGTCCATGTTTGCCATAGACAGGTTTTTTTGTATTATTTGATGGACAAAGGGATGATATTGTTTCTGCAATTCACATAGGTAGGTGACTCTACTATGCTCACCATTGCCAATTCATTACATTTCCTAGTGTACCAATTTGTGTGAATTTAATGACTGCTATCACTAGCCAAGGGTCAATACAGCATTAATAATATTGACCTGATTTGATTCAATGCAGATGAAGCAAGGTCTTCAAACTGATCAAACCAGAATGATTATTGCACTTACTGAGAAAGATATTAGAAATTAACTGCAGTGGCCTCATAGATGACTTGTGTAAAGTTTCTGCAAATTTTAAGCATTGTATGTGGACATCATGGAACTCACTTTACATATCACCAAACACATTACATAAGCTTTTTAATGGTCCACTCATTTTGTGGGCTAAGAAAGAAGTGGCTTTTTCAATAGTCCATTGGTTTTGCCTGCTTAGAGGGCAGTGGCTCTTTCAATGGTCCACTGAAATTGATTGCTTAGAGGGAAATGGCCCTTTCATCAACAAATGAGTACTTGTTTAAAACACTGTTTTGACTAGCTACATATGCCAAAGTTTGATGTGGAACAATGTTGACTGATAACCTCAGTTGCTAGTGAAGATGGCTTACTACAATCCACAATTTAAAGACCTAACAAACAATGATCCTTCCAAGCAAACCAAATGTAAACTTTTTAAAATTTACCAGTCTGATCACAGGAATGCAAAAGATGTCCTGTTTTGCAAAGCCATGAAAATTTAACCTTACTTGATCAGTGATTCTTGCTGATGCTGCAGTTTTCTCCTCCTCAAAAAAAAACTACCATATATACTCGCACAAAAGTTGAATCCAACTGCATTCATCATAAATTCCAAACTACCATTAAAAATGCAATGGCCAATCTCAGTCTATGTTGTATGATTTTCGATATAATTTATATACAAGTATACAGGTAAAGCATATATGATATTAACAGCTACACTTTTCCAGCTGGAAATTGTTCTTAAGTTTCTTTGTTTGCCACAAGGTCACAAGTAATGACTCTGTTTGGTATAGGTACAAATACTGTTGCATTACATGCTTGCTAGAGTGTCTAACGAAGATTACTCTGCATTTCAGAGTCTTCTTAAAAGTGACAAGACTTGTCTAAATTTTAGTCCACCTGTATTAAGATTTAGGTCCAAACTTGAGGCAAGACTTGTCTAAATTTTAGTTCAAATGTATTAGGTTTAGGTCAAAACTTGAGACAAGACTTATCTAAATTTTAGTCCACCTGTATTAAGGTTTTAAGGTCCATACTTGTATTAAGGTATAGTCCCAAACTTAAGACATTTGATATGCATCTGATTAAAAACTTCAACAAAAAAAAGAATGAATTCACAAGTAAGTCCATACATAATTTCTGTTAATGAGAACTGACAATACTTAAGACATTATATACATGTATGTCATAATTATCTCTAACCTCAATCATCCAGAACAGTTTGGGGGGGGGGGAAATCCAGGGAAGAAACGGCATTTTCCAAGAATCAGCTTTGAGCCTTCCCAGAAAATATCTTGGAACAATTTAGCACTGGGCAAGAAATGGGCAAAAAAAATGTTATATTTCGCAACCAAAAAGATAAGGATTTATAAGTTCTGCAAGGAAATGAAAGTAATTAGATTGCAAGGTTCTAGCAACATAAATGAATACAAAGTTTGAGCAACATAACTTTTAACCATAACAAATCACCTTTCTCCAGTCTGTGGCAGGTGGAAGGGGCGGAGTTTCAGGCAAATTTAACGTCCCAATGTTTTCTCCCCATGAACTTGCTGTTGGAGGTGGGGGCTGTGGTTTCTTTTCTCTCTCTGTTGGTGGAGGAGGAACTGGAGTCCTAGGTTTGGGGCTTGGGGCCTTTTCCTCTTGTTTGTTTGCTTTGATTGGTTTTGGCTTCTTTACAACAGGAGGTGTTTCTGCTCTGGTTTGTATGGGAACTAATTCTCGCAGAGAGTATGTACATCTTATCCTCCCACAATGCATCTGGATATTATCTGAACTAAGTGTTCGTAATAAGGACAAGACATCTGTATAATGATACAAATTTTCACCAGGCTCAGCATACAAATTGATACGGGGAGCATTGGGTCGAGGGTAGATGGGAAATTTACCCTCTCCCACTTTCTTGCTTCTGCCAACTGTAGAGTCTGAAGCCAAGAATGCCTCCACAAGCAAGTACACATCATGAGCCTTGTCATTCTTACAGAATCCTGAAAGAAAAACAACATATATCAAGACAATACCACATTCATTTCATTTCTTTGTTACTGCCAGACTTTCATCACATTTCGTTAAAAGATCTTTAAGTGTTCCTATCAATATACACAAATGAACCCAAAATGAGATCCAAATGGACCAAAGAGAACCAAATGGGTTTGAATGGAATTTACAGGACACAAATAAAGATCCAAATGTAACCAAAAGCAAACTCACATGGAACTCAACAAACCCAAGTTGGACTTTATAACTTCATGACTGAAACTTTATTACCTGTCAACCAATTGTACTTTAAGTAAATAATAGCCAAATATTTCTCTCAATGCAAAAATGTACCAAATTACCAAATAATTTACATAATTATATGTGGTATTTTACATTACAACATTATTGGTTTACTGATGTTTACTGATTGCAGTCTTTTATCCACTCATTTAAGTCAAATACAGTGTATCCCAATTTAGCACTTGGAGGTAGTACTCTACTTTCAGGATCTGGTATCACAATTGATGATATACCTAAGCAGATATTAGAGAAAAGTGGAAACATTTAAATGTACACAGGAAGAAAGTAAAGCAGATCTTCTACTCATATTAATAAAATAGAGAAAAAAGCAGCAATCTTGAGAACTGTTTTTTTTAATGAAATATCGCCAGTTCCAGAACCCAAGTTTTAGTCTGGATTTTTTAGGCTAAGCCTCAGGATCTAAAACAGACCAGTTAAAATATAACATGAACAGGAGCAACTTGGCAAAGGATATGTTAACTTGAAATCTGGTAACATTAGGAACCTTGATATGAAAATCATGGGTCTAGTACTCAGACTCCTTTTCCTAATCCAATTAACCCATATACTCATGTAGGGCAACACACCCAATCCAATTTCAGCCCATCTACTCATGCAGGGCAACACACCCAATCCAATTTCAGCCCATCAACTCATGCAGGGCAACATACCCAATCCAATTTCAGCCCATCTACTCATGCAGGGCAACACACCCAATCCAATTTCAGCCCATCTACTCATGCAGGGCAACACACCCAATCCAGTTTCAGCACATCTAATCATGCAGGGCAACACACCCAATCCAATTTCAGCTCATCTACTCATGCAGGGCAACACATCCAACCCATTTTAGCCCATTTACTCATGCAAGGCAACACATCCAACCCAATTTTAGCCCATTTACTCATGCAATGCAACACATCCAACCCAATTTTAGCCCATTTATTCATGCAGGGCAACACATCCAACCCTATTTTAGCCCATCTACTCATGCAGGGCAAAACATCCAATCCAAAACAACTTCTACACATTTTTTTTGGATGATATGAAAGTTTATCTGAATCAGACACGCTTGGATTCAATTGGAAGTAACAATGAAACTTTGACTTCTCATGCAACTTCTGGTGAAAATTAAAATTTCCCAGCCTTGATAAGTTAATACATCAAACTTGAATTTATGAGTTTTTCTAGCCTATAGATGAAAATTTTATTAATCACTTATTGTTGTAAATAAATACATGTAAATAAATGGTTTAATAACATTTTATTTTATTTTGGGTCCATTAAGTTTCATTTGTGTTTCCATTTGAGTCCATCTGGGTACATTCACAGTGGAAATGAATTCCTGTTAAAGCATATTGACCAACATTTCACTTCAATTATCCATATCAATTATAGGTCACCAGCCATACAACAACATTTTCTGTTTACATCAGATTTGCATACATGATTAAAAGTGGTTATACTCGCACAAATGAACAAAATAATTATCAAGTGTAAAGAAGAAATAATAATTTAATTACTCAAAAAAAGACATATACAATGTTGTTACTTCCCGTTAGCTACAATTTCCCACCTATAGAGAATGCCACCCAGAAATGAAGTACATTTATCCCCACCAGATGAAGTACATGCTTTTTCTCATTGAAAAATAAAACATTATGAAGTATGGATAAGGAAAATTTAAATGAAATGACTGAAAACTAATTTACTGTTCAGCTTTAAATCAATATGCATACACAACACACTTGATTGTGTCACTCAAAACTGGTCCATTGTTTCAATTTATTTTGAAAATTCCTATTAATACAGATAAAAAGGAATCAATGTTGGCTTCCCCATGTGGACCAACTTTATTTTTAAAAAAAAGAAATCGGCACACTTAAAAGAATCCAAAGGTGCCAAGCCTGACTTCCTTATGTTGGTAGACTTCATAAGAAAATCGGCACACTTAAAAGATACCAAAGTCAGTTTCTTGGGTTGGTTTGCTTTGTAATAAAATAATCTTTGTGTTCGATATCCTGTCAATAAGTTTAAGCAAGGAGTTTATTGCAAGCTGCCAGTTTTGCTTATCCATCATTTGTTTGCCTTATCTAATCATAACTGATGTTTGCAGGGCAAATAGTATACAGAACAATAACTCATTTTAATAATACTTTTGTAACCTATGCTAGCAAAAAGATTATCATTTGCACTAACAGTAGATGTATTTTAAAATAATGATTTTTATTTGTGAGATACCATTGTATAGTTAACCTGGATACAATACAATCTTGGTCAGTTTGTACCTTTAAACTTGTCATGCTTGAATGTCAGGTGCCTTCAAGCAATCAGATGATATTTTGGTCTCTTTTGTGATTTTCTTATTTGACATAAGCAATACAAATTACAGTAAGGATGCATAAGTAAGCCAGCATCCACAACATACATGGAATTCATGTTTATTTTTATTGTTCTTTAATAAATTTTGCAATAAAAAGAAGGAATAAATGATAACAATGCAAGGTTATTGTCTTTCATTTTATTTTCAAATAAGTGTATGTTTATCAATTTTTTCGTACCTTGCAAGGTGGGAGAGGGTACAAATTCAACACAAAATTATTTCCTTTCATATTTGTATGGAATAATGGAGCAAACATGATTGATGCTATTGACTAATAATGAAAAACTTTTATTTTACGCGCACACACACTATAAGACAACATGAAAAATAATAACAAATATTGCAGCAACACTGACGAAAATGCTCAACATTATTCCCTTTTTTCATGTGTAATCGAGTGTGTATTATATGCAGCAGTGTTACAAAGTGAAGCCTTAATATATCTGTTATAATATCTAATGCACACTACCCTTAGAAAAATGTATACATATTCTGTAGAATATTATCTGTTAAGTATTAGTGTTTAATAGATGAATATTGATAATTTGACCAGAACACTTGAACTGAGAATGTCATTGTGCAGATGCATATATTTTTTAACATAAAGAATGTATATAAATATTTCAATTAGAAAGAGCAAAGTCATGTCAGCTTGTGTTTTCACTCATATATATATATATATATATATATATATATATGTGTGTGTGTGTGTGTGTGTGTGTGTGTGTGTGTGTGTGTGTGTGTGTGTGTGTGTGTGTGTGTGTGTGTGTGTGTGTGTGTGTGAGTGAGTGTGTGTATTTTACAAAGTATGATTATTTTCTTTGAAAAAATATCAATACATGTATCATTTAAATTTGTTTTTTTCTCTAAAAGCTATTCCTAATACATAGTAGCTACTTGTTGCTTGAAGAAAAAGAAATTGTTCAAACTATTGTTAGGTTGAGCAGAATTGTCTTTCAAGTTTGGCTGAATTGTCTTAGATCAAATTAACTATAATTCCGGCATAAATGATACAACTTTCCTATACCCTCACCCTTTTTTATCCCATAGACTGAATCCACTTTTCTTCTGGTAAACAACATCTTTCAGAAAAAGAATCCTTTTTCCCCATCATCACCAGTTTTGTTAATTCCATATGCAACACAGTGCACTATATTTGCAGAACAAAAACACGATTGTAAGACATATCACACAGACATTTATGTGGGGAAATTAAACACTTTAATGGCTAGGATGAATAGAAGGGATAAATGTACATCATATCTGTTTTTGGCACACATAAACTACCGATTGTTTATGGAGATTGCAGAAAAAAAAAATTTATTTTAAAAACTGATTTTTATGTCAAATTAAACATTTTTATGTCATGAATACATAAAAAATGTGTTTAATGACTATACACGTTTGTACAATATAGGTGGCCAAAGACCTTTAAAAGATAGTTAACGTCCTTTCAAAAATAACCCCTTGTTAGTATTACAAATAAATACAGCTTGTTACTAACAAGACATACCAAAATTGCCACATTACACACTTCAACATGAAAACAATAAGATATATTGGATCACTGACCAGGTTTGTGCCCCAACAGCCAAATTCTTTCCAAGATATACTTCTCAGAAATACATTTTAGAAGTCACTTGTTAAAATTAGGAATTCTGCATAATTGAAATATAATCTGCCGATGGAAACTATGCCCATAATTAGCCTCAAATAACTTCTAGATTATGAACTGGAAATCTAACCACCCAATCATGCAGCTATCTTATAATAATTTAACTAAATCAGCAAATTTTAGTGAGATTATCCAAATTATGGTACTGTAAGCTAATGGTAAGGACAAACGGACATCACTTCCAATGACCTTCTCTCTGGCTTACCTTGTGGAACTGTTTGCAAATTTCCTCCATGACAAAGTTCAATCAATCAGAAATAAGTCTGACAATATAATTGTCTTATTATCACCATATAGTTGTGATTCTGAATGTTCATAGCAACCTTTAACAGCATTTTAATGTGTCTCCATGGATATGATATATACAATTGTGATGAAGAGCACCCCAAAGTCACATAAACTCAATCTCATTCCAACATCACCCAGCTGCTTGAATGCTTAAATAAAATTCGGTATTACCTTAAATAACCAATGTTATCAATGCTTCTCTCTCATTCAGGGAATCCCATCATTTTTCAAAACCGCCATTGTAAACCCTCTTTTGAAAAAACTAATGCTTGACAATAATGATTTAAAGAACTACCATCCTGCAAAATGATATTAGTGAAAATTGTTCTATCCCAACTATTATCTTGTCTGAATCCAAACAGTCTTTTTACACATGTACAGTCTGTAAATAGCTCTTGTCATGGTACTGAAAAACTGCCATTCTGAGAGCTGTTAACAACCTTCTCTCTGCTTTGGGTAGTGGAGAGATCAGTCCTCACCCTCCTTGACTTGTTTGTAGAATTTGACACAATAGACCATGATATATTATTTGCCATCTCCAGCATGTATTTGGTATTCACAATACAGCTTTACTATGGTTCAAATCCTACTTAGTCAACAGGATACAAGTTGTGTCTGTAAATGGAAAATATTCCAGCCCAGTTGATCATTGTTTTGGTGTTCCACAAGGCTCTGATCTTGATTCCATTCTATTCATTCTATACATTCAGGCACTCTCATTAGATCAACATCTGGTGTCACACCAATTGCATGATGATGACACTCAAATATACCAATATATACACCCAAATGAAGTTGAGGCTACCATCCAAGGCATAGAGAAGTGCATTTACAACAATAACATCATGGATGGCTACTATTTTGACTACAAGAACCAATTTATACTTCTAATAATGTTTACTTCCCTAATTATTTTTAACATGTTTTTGTTTTGTAATTCCATAGTGTTTATTTTTGTAATCTTGTCATTGTACATATTTTTATTTGTTATCCAATACTGTAAAGCAGAGCTTCTAAATATTAGGCACTGTACCATATTATTATTATTATTATTATTATTATTATTATTATTATTATTATTATTATTATTATTATTATTATTATTATGTAAAAACAATTGAAATAACAGCATGACTGCAATGAGGCATAAAATCTGTTGATCATTTTTTGACAGATTTTCATGCAGTACAAGGGTAGTGAAGTTGCACAAGTTTCACCTGTGTTTCTATATATTTTTGACAGATGACACCTGATGGCATTATGAAACTGATAAAATGTTTATTTGCAGCACACACTATTTATCTGAGCAGTAAGTGACCATGCTGAGGTCACATGACTTGTGCCATGGCTGGAAACGAAGATGTTAAATTCAGCCCTGCTAACTGAAAGGGCTCTTCAACCCTAAAAATGCCCAACTTTGGGATCATAAAACATACATTAACTTCTTTAGGGTAAAGAACTATATTGACACCAGATATAGTTGTAAGGAAGAGGCATGACTAATCACACAAAGACACCTCAAGACTTATGAAAACACCCCAAGAACTTAAAATATGTTTTACAGTTAATTTTCTTTTCTCATATGAACATAAATCATTTAATTTAATTTTAATTACCAAAAAATTGAAAATTAGAAGAAAAAAGTTTTTTTAAGCTGATTTAGAGTATAGTGACTGTGATAAGGGTGGATTTAAACATTAAAACCCTCCTCCCTTCAATTAGGTGTTGTATCTAGGGAATGATCACCCTCGATGTAATTGCCCAGTGTGGACAAATAGATAGAACTTTACAAGTAGCTGAGCAAAGTATTGAAAGAAATAAAATGAGACCCTTCAATGGATCAAATATAAAATTTTAATCAAATAACATATAACCAAAGAAACAAATAATACCATTATAACAATTTCCTAAATTACGTATTCAATAAAAGCATAGCCAAATTCACTTTCTACTCAAAAAATGGTCAATGACTGAATTCATACAGCATGTAAATTTCATCATGTACTCGAGTGGTGTTTTGAGTCCAATCTTATGCTTTTGACAGCATCACCTGACACTTGTCTTCACAAGACTTGTCTTCCAGGTCTACTAAGTGCTTGGTCCTCTTTGACCCTCACTGTTCAGACATCTCAAAGATGCAGCTTTCTCTTTGACTCCTTGAGTTCCCTCCATATTTCTGCTTTTCTCTTCTCTCAACTGGTGTACAACCATGAAGGTTGAACTCGACTATGAAGGTTGTACTCAAACTATGAAGCTGTCCCCTTCAGCCATTCCTTTCAAACAAAGAGTTCTAGCCTAGTCTGTCTTCCCTCTAAGACACTATTTGGCCTTGTGGTAGATTTACGAGACCACTACCCTGTGTCCTGGAGTTTGACTTTTACCTTCTCTCAAGGAAAATCTAACTAAAGGATTTTCCAAGCCATAGTTCTTCAATCGCTTCTCTAAGTGTATGCCCTTAAGTTTCAATGGCAAATCAGAAATATATTTTTCTAAAATTTTCCCTCCAAATCTAATATCTAGTCTCTGTCATCTGAATCACTGGCATAAAATATTTCTCAATTAGCATCCTTTGAAAACTCAATTATTTCATGTGTGCCCCTTGTATTACAGGAGATGACTGGATCAGATTCAACTGGAGTTTAACAATTCCCTTTTTTCATGTTAGGTGAATTGAGGAAATAATATGAATATCGACCAGACCTTTCTTTTCCAATTATGTTAACTTGAAAGCACAATCTATTTAACCATGGTTTTTAACACATTTCCAAATTCGACACATCCCGTTTCAAAATTCGACACATCAAAATGATGGTAAAGTTATCACTCAAAGCATCTGATTCTAAGTACTAAATAAGAACATTCTGTATCATATAGATAAATGAATGTGCCACAAATAAAATGACTACTCACTTTTTCATTTATTCCTAAGTATCATGGGAGCCACACCACAAAAAAACACTCTTCCATGGCCCTTTCTATTTACACTCTTGGGTGTGTAATTTTTCTTTTTCTTTATTTTCTTCCTTGTTTATTTATGTAACACACACACACACACACATATATATATATTAAGTGGCATACTAAGAGCTTGTTCATTTCAATTTTCTAGAATAGAATTGTGTCATTGTCTATCATCATAGTTAGAGTGAATGCCACAAAACTCATGTATTTCATTATCATAAATTTATCAGAGAAAAAACATTAATTGTATTTCTATGCAACTTTATTTCTTAAAATCATTTTTTCTTTAACTTTCTCATAACATTGTGCTTTCAAGTTAACATACTTCATACTTAAGTGAGAGAACACAACATGTTTATATAAATAATGTTCTGTCTTAACCTTGAACAATTAGATGTGGAGTACAACAAGGCTCAATTCTGGGTCTGTTACTGTTTATTTTATTTATTAATGACCTACCACTTGTACTAAGGGACTCAGTATCATCTACAGATCTCTATGCAGATGACACAACATTGTCAGACATCCAAAACACAAAGCATGAACTCGAAATTTCTCTACAGAATGCCCTAAACAAACTGGACAACTGGTGCACATGCAATAGAATGATAGTTAATACTGGTAAAACTAAAATATTACTTATCTCAACATGGAACAAAATAACAAAACTTGATAACGATGAGCTATGTCTGACATGGAAGGATAAAAGGTTTCAAATGGTCTGTCACAATAGTCTACTTGGTGTTTTGGTAGATAATAACCTATCATGGACTGAACATATCAAACATATCAGTAAAAAAGTCAATTCAAGTTTATGGCTTCTCAGTACGATAAGATACTTTCTCCCGGAAAAGCATAGAAAGCTATTTTATAACAGTTATATACAACCCTATTTAGACTACTGATAAAAACGTAGCAAACCAGTGGCACATCTCCAAAAAAGAGCTTTTGAGTTAATATTAATCCAGAGAGAAGGCAAGGTAAATTTAGCTGGTAAATTAAAAATACAGTATTTTCTATTAAAGACGGAATCTGTTTGAGAAAAGCGAAATTAATGTACAGGATAGCCAATAACAGTGCTCCTGAATATTTATCATCACTATTCAAGCAAAGGCTACCCGGAAATACTCATTACCTGCTATCAATGTCTACCAAACATTACAAAATTCCAAAACCAAATAAGGAATTATTTTAAAAGTTTCCAATACTCTGGAACTTTGCTCTGGAATAGTATTCCAGTTGAAATTAGAAATGCCCACACTATTTCCTTTTTCCAAACCCAGTATATACAGTGGTTTCAGAAATGCAAAATGCAGAAAAAATAAGTAAATTCCTTTGAATGTGGGTCTCAAGGTAGATTAGCTATTAGCTAATTGAGCTACACTCTTTAAAAAAAGTCATAATAATCCTTGCCTTGTTTGTATTAAGAGCAGATTTCTTTGCCTTGGTAACTACTGACAAGGAAAAACTCTCTACCAATCTTACTTATACAATGCTGAATTTTATTAATATTATTATATAAAATTAATGGGTTTTTTTATTTCATTTGTATACAAGCATCATGGGCAGCTAAGGATATTTTGGGTGTCTTGTGGTGTTTTAGAGTAGTCTTGGGGTGATACTGGGGTGTCCTTGAGTATCTTGGGATCTTTAGTCAGACTGCTAAGGAAGCACTCAAACAACATTCAGGGTCATGAATAATATGCCCTGATCAAATTACAATGCCCAGCTCAGGATCATGAGCAATATACATACCCTGATCAAATTACAATGCCCAGCTCAGGATCATGAGCAATATACATACCCTGATCAAATTACAATGCCCAGCTCAGGATCATGAGCAATATACATGGCCCTGATCAAATTACAATGTCCAGCTTAGGGTAATGAATAATATATATGCCCTGATCAAATTACAATGCCCAGCTCAGGGTCATGAATAATATACATGCCCTCATCAAAATACATGCCCAGCTCAGGGTCATGAGCAATATACATGGCCCTGATCAAATTACAATTCCCAGCTTAGGGAAATGAATAATATACATGCCCTGAACAAATTAAAATGCCTAGCTCAGGGTCATGAATAATATACATGCCCTCATCAAAATACATGCCAAGCTTAGGGTAATGAATAATATACATGCCCTGATCAAATTACAATGCCCAGCTCAGGGTCATGAGTAATATACATGCCTTGATCAAAATACAATGCGTAGCTTAGGGTCATGAGTAATATACATGCCCTGATCAAAATACATGACTACTTAGGGTCATGAATAATATACATGCCCTGATCAAAATACAATGCCCAGCTCAGGGTCATGAATAATATATGTGCCCTGATCAAAATACATGATCACTCAGGGTCATGAATAATATACATGCCCTAATCAAAATACATGCCCAGCTCAGGGTAATAAATAATATACATGCCCTGATCAAAATACAATGCCCAGCATAGGGTCATGAATAAAATCCATCCTTTGATCAAATTATATGCCCAGCTCAGGGTCATGAATAATATATCTGCCCCGATCAAAATACATGCCCAGCTTAGGGTCATGAATAATATACATGCCTTGATCAAATTACAATGCCCAGCTTAGGGGTATAAAAATATACATGCCTTGATCAAATTACAATGCCCAGCTTAGGGTGATGAATAATATACATGCCCTGTATAAATTACAAAGCCCAGCTCAGTGTCATGAGTAATATACATGCCTTGATCAAAATATATGCCCAGCTCAGGGTCATGAATAATATATATGACCCTGATCAAATTACAATGCCCAGCTTAGTGTCATATATAAAATACATTACCCTGATCAAATTACAAAGCCCAGCTTAGGGTCATATATAATATTTATGCCCTGATCTAAATACATGCCCAGTTTAGGATCATAAATAATATACATTCCCTGATCAAAATACAATGCCCAGCTCAGGGTCATGAATAATATACATGCCCTTATCAAAATACATGCCCAGTTTAGGATCATAAATAATATATATTCCTTGATTAAAATACATGCCCAGCTCAGGGTCATGAATAATATACATGGCCTTGATCAAATTACAATGCCCAGCTTAAGGTCATAAATAAAATACATGGCCCTGATTAAATTACTACGCCAAGCTTAGGGTCATAAATAATATACATGCCCTGATCAAAATCCATGCCCAGCTTAGAATCATGAATAATATACATGGCCCTGATCAAATTACAATGACCAGCTTAGGATCATATATAATATACATGCCCTGACGAAAATGCATGCCCAGCTCAGAGTCATGAAAAATATACATGGCCCTGATCAAAATACATGCCCAGCTTAGGATCATAAATAATATACATGCCTTGATCAAATTACATGCCCAGCTTAGGGTCATGAATAATATACATGCCCTTATCAAAATACATGCCCAGCTTAGTGTCATAAATAATATACATGCCTTGACGAAAATGCATGCCCAGCTCAGGGTCATGAGTAATATACATGCCTTGATCAAAATACATGCCCAGCTTAGTGTCATAAATAATATACATGCCTTGATCAAACTGCATGCCCAGCTCAGGGTCATGAGTAATATACATGCCTTGATCAAAATACATGCCCAGCTTAGTGTCATAAATAATATAAATGCCCTGATCAAAATACATGTCCAGATCAGGCTCATGTTAACAAATATACTCAACCAACTCTGGGGTTGTACTGCAAAGAGCTCCTGCTGGATCTTGGTGAAACAAGAGTTAGTTGCAGTGTTTCCAACAAAGATGAAAGCCTTTTTTCATCTGCAACCCAGCAAAAGTCAGCTGTAGTTGTTTTGCAAAATATCCATCTATAACCGGAATTAGGTCTTTAATATACATGGAGCACATCATTCCAAGTCTGTCTTTTATAAAGTTTTTTGAAAAATAAGGGGGCACACTGAACTAAAGAAAATTATTACAAAATCTTCATTACATGTAGCAGCTACAAAACAAGAAATGACCATCACATTGCACTTGCATACTGACTAGTCATGTGATCTATGTGTCATGTCATGGGGTCCCTGAGAATACCAAGGCTCAATAGGACTCAAGTAGCATGAAAATCTCACAAAAGAAATATACAGCATTTGTATAGAAAAACTAACCCCCAATAAAAGCATATTTTAGAAGAAATATATGGCATGGGGCTCCTTACTGCAGTTACAAAGCCAGTGGCTGAGAATGTATAAATTAGCATTTCACCCTAACTCTTACTCAAGAGGCACTCATAATAGGTCAATAAATTCCTGTGACACATGCTATAAAAGAGCTTTCAACCAGAGTTCATGCCACATTTTTAAACTAATTTTCTGTTGTCTAGAAAGAACAATAAATCAGTGAAAAATAATGTGTTTGGGAGAGTTTATACAGGTACAGCCTCCGACTTACTCCAATAATGATCCCATCTGCCACATCTAAAGTATGTTTGCATTGGAGTCCATTATTTTTCATTGGCCTTTGAATTGATATATAAAATTAGAATGTTTAAATTACAGCAAAAAGCCATTTTAATCAACTGCTCTCACTTTGTATGTAAAACCATTTGTATAAAATTGATTGGTTATATATATATATATATATATATATATATATATATATATATATATATATATATATATATATATATATACCTTAACTTATTATTATTATTATTATTATTATTATTATTATTATTATTATTATTATTATTATTATTATTATTATTATATATCAATGACCTTCTCTGAAGAACTTTTTTGACCAAATATATAATTAAATCTTATTTTCTTCCTCCAAATCAGCTTTTCAAATATGTCTTACTTGTAAGTTATCAATAATGAATGTTTAGTGAATATTTAGTAGACATCAATAATGAAAATAAAGTCATTAATATCCTGAATTTTCTGGAGAAGAGCCTTGCATTTTTCTCTATACTGAGAAATTTCTAAACATTTACTAAAACATGAGCAATTTGTTAACTCTCTTTTCAAAAGTAAAATGACTCAAATATATACAATTTGAAAAATTCTGAGATACATTTCATCCTTTCTACTATCCTTGGCCTCGTTTTTAAAAAATCTCAATATATTAAGAGACATGTCATAAGCCAAGATAACATACTGCCTGAATTTTAAGATAATTTTTTTAGAAATTTAATGAAACCAAAGACTTGTTATTTGGTTACAATATTTATATAGATAACTCTTTGTCAAGGCCTAATTAGCACAATAATGCACTTGCCATGCCTCTGGATGATTGGATCATTTCCTGGTTCCATGAAAAAGGAGGTATCAGTGGCTCAATTGATGGCATTTCAATGGTGCATCTGTAGGCAAGGCAAACAATTGTTTCTGTGCTAAAACCCAACTTGTTTTGCTGTGTCATGAAACACCAAACCAAACTAAACCAAACCAAAATCCATCAAACATAAAAGTGATGACACAGCCATGGTTGGCAGTTTTCTGTGGGTTATCATAATGCCTTCACCTCAAAAATCATCTGATCCCACCTGCCAAACCAGTTAAAGTATGTTATAGTTTAATAGGTTTGGAGAACCAATAAACAAAAGATAAAGACAATTAAATGAAAGTTCAAAATTTATAGAAGTAATTTAATGACATGACCTACTTTTAAAGATAAAAGCTTTTGAACAATCACTGGTCCTAAACAGCAATCTTCCTTACAGTCATCATGAAATAATTTTATCAAAGAAATAAAAACAAAGTTTTAGTAGTAGCCACCTGTACTAAAATGTATCTTATCCTACATTCTACAGGTGGATGCTTAACAAATTTTGAAAATATATTTTAAAAATGGTGTTGGCAAAGAAGCACTTACATGTATACATGGAAGTCTTCACACATAAAACAAAAAATACTGCACTAAGTGTTCTGGGAGAGAATTACTCATATAGATTTCAAGATGTTTGTGAATGAATTTTAGTCTCTTAACTCCCACATCAAAGAGATCAAGACATTAATACAAGTGGAATAAAATGGACTTTTCATCTTGAAACTTTCAATGACATGTTAGTAAACCACTTTATTGTTCAAAGATACCCTTTGGTGAGTGTCAATGTATATAGCTTTACCTACACTTGGATTTCACAGTATTTAAAAAAAGATCAAGAGTTACACTTATTGCTCTCCATTCTGAATTTTAAAATGGGTACTAGTATGTCAAATATATAAAACCAGCCCGCAATTCAACACTGACTAAATTATCGACACAAGTACCTATGACATCCATAGAATTTACAGTTAATGAATAGAAATCATTTAAATAGCTTATTTTATTTAATCCACATTGCATTGTATATCATTTATATTATTTTAAATCAATAATTTATGAAGCTCAAAAGAAGAAATTTCATATTTTAGTAGGTTTTAATAGGATGATTTTAAAGTAATATAAAAGTATAATGGGAAATATAAAAGATAATAAATTAGAACTAACAGTTCAGAATAGATTGTTAATGAAAATCTATAAATACCTTTAATGAATACAAAAGCCCCAAAACAGTTTCTTGATAGTTCTGCTATAAGAGATGTATCCACATGCCATGTTACATTGCTCTGTGGCCAAAATTAATTGAGAAATTTACCAGAACACAATACTAAAGGGTAGTCAATGTGGTGCAAAATACCTAAATGATAATAATTTAATTTTGGAGGAAGGGATGGTACCTATGGATGCATTCAAAAAATTGTGTGACCCTGTTGCTAACAATAACAGAAACTACTCCAAGATGAGATGGGATGAGTTGCAAGCCAAAATTTAATATTGTAATTATGTAATTATTACATACAATGGAGATCTAAGATACAGCATGTAACAAATTTGTCATCACCATAATTTACACTGAAAATGACTTTTGAATAAAACTTAATATGATAGGATGCAGACTTTGATGTAGAGATAGAGATATGGTTAACAGTTCTTCCTAGGGTTTATGTGTCTTCTTCATTTTTATATTTTTCAAATTTTACTTTTAGCTGGCACAATACTGCCACATCCATCCATACATTCAAATGCACATACATACATACATACATACATACATACATACATACATACATACATACATACATACATACATACATACATACATACATACATACATACATACATACATACATACATACATACATTATTGCATACATGCATACATGCATACATACATACATATATACATACATACATACATACATACATACATACATACATACATACATTATTGCATACATGCATACATGCATGCATACATACATACATACATACATACATACATACATACATACATACATACATACATACATACATACATACATACATACATACATACATACATACATACATACAAATCTGAAAGCTTTTCAAACCATGTCAGGAGCAGTCAAATTCTGTTCAATGGTTCTTGAGAAAGAATCATTCTTAGATTGTTCTGGATTAAACAACACTGGCCATACTTGATGGCAAACTGTCATCATTTGTATTAGATTCAAAGCTGTTAGTGTCATGATTATTTCTGTCAAATTTGGTCCAGTTATGCTTAACAGTTTTTGTTCTTGTTGTTGTTGTAGGGTTTATCGCCATTTTTCAGCAAAAAATAGGCTATATATGGCGACCAGTATTAATGGTGGAGGAAGAACCCTGGAAAACCCAGGGAAGAACCACTGACCCATGAGAGGCTACTGGCAGACTTTCTTACTTAACCATATTAGCAGAGTCTGGACTGGAATTCACACAGAGGTGAGATGGCAGTGATCTGTAATGGTCATCGTTTTAGACCACTAGGCCACTCAGGGCAGTAATTGAGAAGAAAACGAATAAGGTTTACCATTTTCTATTTTTAGCTGTCATATTCTAGAGTTGATTGTCATCATGTGCATAAAATTGAAATCCCATTAAGCAAGAATGGTTTCCATGAAGACTGGTCCAGTTTTTATGAAGACTTTTTGCAAAGCTTTTGTTTGAAAGTTCTTCTATTTTTAGAAAAGGATGCTATATTTGAAGACAGACTAGGATCAACTGTATAAAATTTAAAATCTTTCATGCAAAGTTGTTTTTTTTTTTTATTTTCTAAAATACAATTTGTTCAGATTCTATGCAGCTACTTTAATAAGTATCTTAACGGTTTCTCTATATAGCAGCCATATATGACAGTGGATTAGCTTTGGCCAGCTTCCTTTTTTATTAAATTTGGTCTAAATTATATTTGAGCAATTTTTAAAGCTCTTGAGAGTTTTTTCTAACTGTAATTGTTGATGGCAGATATGCATCATCACTGAAAGGATTCAATGCTAGGATGCTTTCTGCTCAATATGATAAAATTATATTCAGTTGTTTCTGAGAAGAAATCATTCAAAGGTTTTCTATTTTTAGTAATAGTGGCCATATCTGATGGCTTTCAGCATCACACTGAATCAAATTTTAAGACTTTGTGCCACCATGTCTTTTATTAAACGTCAAATTCTGTTAAGATTTTTTTAAAGGCCATGTAATATTATTTTTATCTTTCTTTAGTTGTAGTATTTACACCTTATGGCAGACTGGCAAAATTTATATAAAACTGAAAGGTTTTAATATACTAGGATGCTGGTAAACTTCCGTCCTGTGGGTTTTTGGAAGAATTTTATTAAGAGGAGGAAAAGACATTATCTACCCTTTCTTTGCCTTTAATAAAGTCTTAATGCCATAACTGGGCATTAAAGTCAATCTGAACAACATCTTTCACTGAGAGTGAGACTCCAGGGGATCTATATTGGGAGAGAAGTTACTGAAGGTTACTGGTTCTGGCCAAAAAATCTGGTTGGCAAGCAAGACATACCAACTCCCACTGAACCTTAGACAGCCTTGTTAAATAATTAGGTCATGAAGCTCACTCTTTTGTCTCACAGATGACAAGGAGAGTAAGAAAATGGTCTGGCAGGTAAGATTCTTTATGAAAGCTTCACCCAAAGGCTGATACAGTGTTTAAAGGCTTTTTTTTGTTTTAGCAATGGTAGCCATATTAGATACATCAAATTTAAGAGAAGTCGTATAAAGTAATCAGAGCCATGTTTAACAAACCATACCATAAGCTCTGTTGGCCTTACTGCAAGATGAGCTATCACTTGGCCTTATTGCCAGATGAGTTTTCACATGGTCTTATTGCCAGATAAGATATCACATGGTCTTATTGCCAGATTAGTTATCACTTGGCATTATGGCCAGATTAGCTATCACTTGGCATTATGGACAGATGAGCTATCACTTGGCATTATGGACAGATGAGTTATCACATGGTCTTATTGCCAGATAAGATATCACATGGTCTTATTGCCAGATTAGTTATCACTTGGCATTATGGCCAGATTAGCTATCACTTGGCATTATGGACAGATGAGCTATCACTTGGCATTATGGACAGATGAGTTATCACATGGTCTTATTGCCAGATAAGCTATCACATGGTTTTATTGCCAGATTAGCTATCACTTGGCATTATGGCCAGATGAGATTTCACTTGGCATTATGGACAGATGAACTACAACTACATATATTATCACCCAAATTCACTTCTACATGCATTTTTGCAGATGAGTTTTGAGAATGTCAACCTGAGTATTCCTAATTATTTAATGAAATATTTTGACTACTGTATTTAAAAAAACATTTTTTCTCCTAAAACAAGCATTAACACTGTGAATGATTCCATTTATTATTAAAGTTACAGATCTTGAACTATATGGACAGATGGTTAATATGTCATCTGTGTAAGTGAATCATATATGGTCTCTACATGATTTTTAACATCAGAGATTACATAACTAATAAAATTATAGATTTTAATACTATTCACTTGCTGCATCAGTTAGGGATCTGCTTGATGATTATATAATGGCACCTGCAACATAATTATGTGTAAGAAATATTCCATTCATTATTTCAAATACAATGACAAAGAATTTTACCTTTTGGTAAGTGGAAAGTAAATTTCTTATCATGAAAGAATGTCAATGGGCTTGACTCCTCCTGTTTTGTGAAATCAGTCTTAATGACACGTTGTCTGACAAAGGATGCCTCACCTTCCTTTTTCAACTGAATCTGACTGTAGTCACGAGTGAGAGAGCTCTGAATGGAAAGCTGGAGGTAATAATAGCCTTCATGATTAAACTGGGCATCCTTAATGTCAATTTCAAACTCTAGTGCCTTGTCATCAATCTTTGGTAGGGTATTACTTTCCATAATATTGAACACTTAGCTCTGTATCAATTAGCCAACCTGAAAAAGGAAACAGATAAACTTTAAATACTGGTTCTTTACAAACAAAACCTACGTCATCATGGTGACCATACCTGCAGGGTCTGCCACAGCAGCCAAATGACAAATTTGCACTTTACTTTTGCTCAATTCTTAAATAACTTATTTTTAATGAATTTTCTGATCGCATTTGTACACATATGTGTTTATTTTAAGATCCTGAACAAACATAAAAATAATGTATAATTTTAAATGATACAGCTCAGCTTAATAAGCAAAAATTATAAATTAAATGTGCTATAACAGAAGGATTTGAAAAAGCTACTCATTTTATCAATTTAATATTTGAATAATAACAATCTGTGGATTTCTAGTGCTAATATTGTGATTTTTTTCAGGTTCTTGTGGCCAGCCGGCACTGTACATAATACACATTCTTACACACAATCAAATGCAAACATGCTCACATAACAGTTTAACATTTACTAATACTGATGGCAGAGTATCATAATGGTTACCTGTTTGTGAGAAGGAGAAAAACCAGTCCACAGTGGTCAAACTCTTGTGGTCACATCAGTGTCCTTTGTACACTGGTTTTGCAATACATACAAAACAACTTCATGCATGCACTTTATCACTATACATACTCAGTTACAAATTTGATTCAACTGCAATCTGCATAGAGCCAAATTTGCCACACCTAATGCTCATGCAGATCTGGGTCTATACAGCTTGTGGGGACTGATCAGAAAGCAAACAGCACATACACTGATCAGCCAGCACATTATGAAATATCAGGGTTCAAGTTTTTGCATCCAATTTATGTGAGTATATATGGTAAATGAAACTTTATCTCCAAAATCTTGCAGGACCAATTATATTTCTGAATTTAGTAAAACTCAGAATCTAGTTTAATGCATTCTTTTTTGGATAATTCATACCTTGTTGCAATAATGACAAAATTCCAATTAAATAAGCAATATGAAAGAATGTGCCTTCAATTTAGTTAATTAAGAGGTAATATCTCGGAGGAACAACTTGACCATTAAAATATTTCAAATCCTTCAGATCTAATCACTAAAACCCATTAGACCCTCTCAAAAAGGAAACCTATATGTAGAAATCCTTTTGAAAAAAATACACTCACAGAATTAATCTTTTATCTTAAAATGGAAGTATTCTGTTGTGCTACTAAAGTTGCATTAGGGTCAATAACAAACATGGGTGGCCCAATAAATAGGACTGTATGATTTTTATGTAAACTGATGTAATGCATGAACTGAGGAATGAACATAATAAATTGATGAATTTAAGAATATGCCAAAAAACTATTTCAAAATGAATTTACTATAAAACAGCATGGGTATATACTGGCAATATGTAATCAGTTGTCAAATGCAGATTTCAATTTTGACAATGGTATTACTATGTGTGAAACAATTAATTGATAGACAATAATTATTTCCAGATTGATACTCATTTCAATGCAAGAAGTAAAGAAGCAATACAAAATGATGCCTATCCTATACACATTACTTAAATCTTCAACAGTCATAAATAATTACTAGTCGTTTGCCTTTTACTCTTTAAAATGATAATTTAGCTGAGGCAATGGCAGGCACAAAAATTTATTTATGTCAGAAAACAAAGAAAAAATATTGACAAAACCCACTCAAACATCAAACAAATTAGCAAAGACAAGGTGACTAACTCATGTGTTTGAAAGCTGCTACTGTTTCTTTGCCAATCTAGTGCCGATATTTTTTTATCTTGTAAGTATCCTCAACCTAAGATAACATATATTAACATAAAGAAGTTATTTCAAATTTGATCCCTATGTATGATTTAAGTACTTCACTCTTCACTTAATAACCACTTTTATGGGAAGTTTTGCTGTTACTTCACATCTTGTCAACTTAAACTAAATATGATTGGTAGACTTCCGCATGACACATAGCAAAGTATATAACAGCCAAGTCTAATTGGTGAGTATCATTGTTTAAGTCCAGACGAAAACAATAAGCAGAACTAACTTATTTAGTGCATGACATGCCATAAGTATTGGCAACAAAACTTGATACAAATAGATACAAAGCAACTGAGAGGCTATTAAATGATTTGTAAAGTACCTAAATTGTAAATGGAGAACAAGTCTGGAATGTCTCCTTTTATGCTTATTTTCTATCCATATAAAACATTTATCCAATCAAAATAGTCAAACTAAGTTATCTTGATTATGTTGGGGGATGTAAAAAAAAATAGTTGACATAACCGGGACCTGAGATATCCCGTTTAAAAAAACTGGTAACATAATTTTTAAGATGTCATTGACCATTAATCCCATCTCTTGCTCTTGTGTTTAACTCGAATCAACTCCCACTGCATGTTGCAATAAAATACACAAAATGCTTAATTGATAATAAAATGAAAGAAACTTACCTGGTGTTCTTATTATTTATTCCTTTTTTATCATCATGAATGAAAAATATATATGAACTCTTTATATCACATGTAGTGTTGTGTATCCATAGTGCATCACTTATACAAAATAGCGCACGACACGTTTTTTAATTGATGTTTATATTGAAAAGAAATCACATTTGGCTATACTCGGAGGTTTAAATATGTTATCATGACTGAAAAATGGATCCAAGAAAATCACATATGAAAGAGAGTGAGAGAGAAACATCAACAGAATGCTTTCACCTGCATTCACGAATAACACGTATTAGGTGCAAAATAACCAAGACTATATTATATCCAGGTTAATATATGACAGTATTTTGCACACAAAAAAAATTAATACATGTTTCTGAAAATACATGTCCATGTACATTCACTGTGAGGGCAAATGGCAATCCTTTCGAATGCATGGGTTATAAAGAGTATTATTAAAGCAAGTTGATGTTGAGTATACTACTTACCCTGCAGGCATCAATGAGAATTTATATTAATTATGATTCCAGATGACAAATAGATGCCATTGTGGTGAATAAACATATCCATTAGCTAGCAGTAAACTCATTCTTTGAACTTTATGGGCAGAATATCAAATACAAAGATTATCTGATTGCCATTTAGCCCTTGAAACTGACTTTGAATTCTTTAAAGTGTGCCAAATCTTTTATTCTTTTGGGGTTTTTTTTCAGCCAACTGTGGTCCCCTTTACAAGTATTCATGGGAATTTGAAAATAAATTAAAACAATGGAAGCCAATTTTTCTGCCAGTCCAAAAGAATGAGAGATTATAAATAAGAAAACAAACCAAATTAAGAAGAGCTCAAGCCTGAGAACTAAATTATGGGACCTTGACTGCCATTGCATAGAAGCCAAGTGTTTGAGATTATCCATTCCCATGCATATATATGAGCATATATATTTGGTGATATTCTGCCTTGTAATAAATTTCTTCTGTTTATTTTCTGTTGACAAGTACATGTATATGCTGTTTCATGAAATGGCTGAATGCATTAAAAAATGAAATTGTTTGTGGCAAGTGTCACTGGTACTGAGCATATGTAAGAAAACAAGTGATTTTGAATCATTTGTTACAAATCAGTATCAGATTAAACAAAAGAAGACTGTTATTGCTTCATATTTACTAAAATATATAATGCAGTGCAGATTATATGTTTATAATTCCTAGATATTTTGAAAATATTGCTGACATGTTTGGCTATTTTGTCATAAAATGCTATAAAATAAATCATCATATTACGTGCATATGGAATAATTTCATGACTTTTGAATATTCAGGCGAACAGCAGTTTTCCACCTGCACATTGATTATTAATTTAATTACTTGTATCTCCTCAATCATTGTTTTTTTTACATAAATCTATTTCCGAACATAATTCAGATCTGAAATGTACTTTAAGAAACAAAAGGGAAATGTTAAAATACACATGAAGCTGACATGTACAATTCTGTTTTCATAAAAATAAAGTTACAATGTAATTTGTGCACTCTTGTCTTTGCAAACCCTTGAATATTTTATCTATTGAACATATATTCTTAATAAAATAATCAATTAAGCTGCTCTTACGAACCAAAAATAGAAGGAATACTAAATAAACATCTGACTACTGCCATAACTTAGGTGGTGCTCACCAATTATTATGTACTTTTGAGAAAGTGATGTATGTAAGGTGAAGTTGTTTGCATTTTAAACATGCATAGTGGAGAGAATGTTGGCATACCTATATGCTACTTTCATGTAATGTGGCTGAAATTTCTTTGGATATTGTACTTTTGGAAATTTTAAATGATCTTAGGTTACTGCTAACTAAAACGACTGCTCCCTTGTGCTCCAAAAATCAACCTGAATTTGTCTAAAGTACACTATTCTTATCAGCTATTATAATATGAAAAATGACTTTTGCCAAACTAGACAATACCAGCTTCTAAAAGT
Source organism: Potamilus streckersoni (assembly GCA_016746295.1). Taxonomy (NCBI): domain Eukaryota; kingdom Metazoa; phylum Mollusca; class Bivalvia; order Unionida; family Unionidae; genus Potamilus; species Potamilus streckersoni. The sequence continues at coordinate 2,098,054 of JAEAOA010002295.1, forward strand.
GCAATCAATGAATTACCAAACACATAAAATGTAAAAAGAAGTTATCGGCTATATTTTTTACAATTTACCTCTGAAGTTCCAGAAGTGAAAATGAGCAAGTAGAGCTATCATTTTTTTAAAAGGTGCACATCTGGAGTAAGGCCAAGCTGTATACTCTCTAACCCATATTATACCCATCAATCATACATCAAAATAAAGGGAATTAAAGGTTCATTGAACAATACCTAAGATATACAAAGTCTCTTTTAAATAGCCAGTATAACTAGTGAGGAAACCCGAGGAAATTCTTTTTTTTTAGAATTCTAACCTTATGCTAAATATGAAACTGTAGAGTGCCACCTTACCATAAATGTAAGTGAAAATTGATCTCTTTTGCTGACCATTTATTGTATATAATTTCTGCAACACTGTCATAGAAAAGTTGCATTTTGTAAAATTAAACGGGTCCACATGACACTTCGGACCAAACTTATGCTTGACATAACCAGGTTATCAACTGAACAAAGGTTGAGATAAGCAGGTAAAAAAATAGCATAAAAAAGGACTTTTCGAGACCAAACCAAAACACTCGACATATGTGGGTTGTTGAGATAACCGAGGTCAAGATAAGTGGGTTTGACTGTATAATTTGAGACCAGATTTTCTTTAGTCAAAATATTATTTGTTCCAGGACCAGAGTTCGTACCAAACTTCACATGTACAAACAACCCTTTACAGATCTTAATATATCAATGGAATTAGTGGTAAAAGCAGAATTCTGACAATGTTCAACTATTTCATGTAGAAATATAGCCAGAATAAAATAAAGCTAAGTTATGATATCAGCACTACTACCCAAAGTTCATTTACAAAATGGAGTAGAACAAAATCTGATAAACCATGACTGCAGACATGTTTATTTTACAAGCATCATTCCATATCTTCAAAATACATGGAGAAATTTATAGTGAAACCCCACTGTAACATGTTACTTGGGATCCATAACTAATGCATGGTATAGCAAGAATGATTTAAAGTCCTATTAATGTGTGACCAAGTGCATGGGGAGGGATGGGAGGGAAAAAAATGAGTGTCAAACATACAGCAATAATTTTACTACCTGCCAATTTAAAAAACTATTGGAACTAAGATAGCTCTATGTTCAACTACAGTTAATCACCAATGTGTAGGAATATTAATCATGATTTGCAATGAAACTTAACTAATGTATGTTTTTATCTATATCACTGCTGTTCTCAGTAGTGTCATGGAATCAGGGGCATCTATGACAAAAATGCATCTGGCCATAATGTAATACGTGTTATACATGAACTCATGATATCATACCTGATAGCGGGCTTCCCCAGTAGTTTGCATCAAAATATTGTTTCTATCATCTGAAGTACCATAATGTTTGACCATTATACCCAGCCACCAAACTGGCCTAATGAAAAGTTGTATGATAAATGTGTGGGTGATTTTGATGCACAACAATAGATTTACTTTTCTATTCTGCCTTAATTAATGTGGGAAATTTCTTTAAAACATTTTTGAAAAAAAGTTGTTTTGAATGTCCAATTTTAGGAAACTGAAGCTTGTTATCACTAATCCTCCATGCTGTTTTGAATCGTAACATTTTTTAAATGTAGTAGTTTTTTATTCCAATTACTTATGAATAGTCTGTTCTAGAAATATGAGACTTTATGAAAATTTGGTTAAAGTTTTCCTGATCAACTTTTGTAACATAATCATTTGAATTGAACTTAAGTATTCTGCACTGTTTGTATATGCCTTCTTATACTGTATCATCAATCTGTAATTGGTAGTGTTAGATTTTATTCTATGTGGTTATGACTGAACCTTTCAAGTCCTTTTATGGATGGTGCAAAATAACTTTGATTCAAAAGATATATAATCTTTGATGGAATTAATAGAACCTGAATTTAGTTCTGCACAAATGATTCATAAAAAGATTCAAATTCCATAAACACAGAATACAAATTAATGAATGGAACAGTAATAAAGCCACTGAACAGCTTAGTATGAAGTAAATGCTGACAACTGTCAGGATGGTCACTTTTTGTTGTAACCAGGCCAAGATACCAGTAGCCTCAGTTTGATAAACACCTTGTTATAATTTCAAAGTAATAGAAAGAAATACAGTCCTGACAGATTTGAAGATGTTCATTTAAAGGAATGGAATGACCAATATTCTGTCCATATTTGTACTTGAACATCCCTCACTCTCTGTGGAGAGTGTTCTGATTTGTTGTGTAATGTGATTTATATCCCAAGTTATGAAATAAAGTGACAACACTTAATTCCCTGTCTTACAGGTACATAGCAGCACACATCACCTTTGTTTACATAGCACCTATTTAGACCAACACAAACATTTAATATTTGTAGTGATCAATATTTGGCACATTTTGTGTTGCTAAAAGGTTGAAATTAAAAATTTGGTGCTCAAACTGAATGCTGTAATATTATCATTTACATCTTTTTAATCAAAACTTCCAAATTATGAATGTTCATAATGACAGTTCACTTCTACTTACCAGCAATCAAATCCAGAATGAAGACTGTTCTCATCCAGTAGATTGTATTTCTAATTCATATTTTAATCTAACTTGAGGCATATCCTTGGCATTTTGAAAAAAATTCACATACCTATACTTTTCCAAGATCTGAAACAACCAAAGACAATACAATTACACCGAATTAGATGAGTTAGTGAGTTAATAAGATGTTATATGAAAACTCAGGTATGGCTCTCAATCACTCTAAGCTGACAAGAGTGCTACATTATAAGCCTTTCCAGTAGAGCAATGATGCATACAGTTCTTTCAGTGTGCTCTTTTGAATTCTGTCTATGAATGATATAGGCACAAATTCACCTCTAACAATATAAACTATTCAAACCAGTTTCTTTGAGTATTTTATTTATCTTTTACCAGCGTGTTTTGAATAAATCCTGCTTTAATTTCAGGCAAGTAAACACAATCACAGTGACGTTTATCTACCTACATCAAGTCAAAATATTTAATCACTGCAATTTTCTCTCCAAACAACATATACCTGTACAAATTTCTCCATAGACAAAAAAATGCACCTATGGTATGATTACTTTAAAGCAGTCCCAAGAACTGATTAAAGGCACCTCATTTCAACCTTTCAACCTTTTGCCTGAACTCAAAGTCTCCCTAAACTGTATGGATGAACAATATGTCTACTTCAGTGACAAAAAACAATACTCTCATATTGTGTTAAGCAAATTTTACATGTTTAAAGTAATTATGATAAAAGGTAGGTAAATAAATAATTACATGCTTGCACCAATTAATATTCTCTATGACAATCTAATCACATTCAAAAAATTGTTCCTGGCCTACAGACACTTAAGGATGGCTTTCCAATGTTCAAGTTTTACTTTTTTAAAACATACAAAATATGTAATAAAATCTCAATATTCATCATTTAGTATTTGCCTCTTAAAAACAAAACTCTTAACAGCTTAATATGAAAATACAATGAAATGTTTTTTATATTTTAAAAACTTCATTTCGTCTAAACATTATGTTTCAGACAAAATTTATTCCATTGATAACGATTTTGTTCCCATCAACTGTTAAGATCCAAACTCACATGTCAACTGTAAATGGGACAAACCCAGATGGCAGATCTGGCTTTGTACAGTAAGGAGTACAGACCCTGATCTGTACCATTATGCTACAACATATTAGTATCATTGATGTTTGCAATTTGGCCCGACTTACAAACAGAACCTGTGGTACATTTTAAAATAACAATTTTAAAGTAGATACTAGTAAAGGTTTACAGTAAGTCAAAGTAGCTAGCTTATATTTGTTGCATTAGACTCCAAATTGTTGTTGCATTTGTAAATTTGTCTATGCTTATAATTATATTATATGTACAGGGTCCATATTGTGCCTAACAGCATATAAAAACAATCTGAATCAGAGATAATCAATGGCATCTCCTGGAGAGTTCTCACTTACTTTGTGGAGTAGACAAAAGAAAACAATATATATATATATATATATATATATATATATATATATATATATATATATATATATATATATATATATATATATATATATATATAATGTAAAGAATTGCAAATATCAGACTATCTTAATCATCTCCTTCATCATCTTTTTCACAAAGATGAGTGAATTTTCCTCATTCTCTTTATACAATTTGTTTCAACAAAACAACCTTTAACATCAAAAAATGTGTGTGGAACATAACAATATCTACAGCACCTATGACAGTAATTCAATGAGACTAATCAAGCAAACCACCATACAAACTCTTAGTCTACCTATCCTTTTAGGCAATAATACACAGTCAAATGGCTCTCCACCTAAGTTTAGAATTTCTTTTGCTAAGAGTAGGATGGACTGTCATGTCATTCAATATACAGAAACTTTCAAAATTAAACTAACAAATTTACAACATAATAAATCTCAGGTAGTTGTCATCTTAATATATTTCTAACCTAGTTAGAGATCTCTTGTAAATATAATTTGTCTTCATAGTAATAATTGGTTGTATTAAAATTCAGATTTTTTTCAGTTGTCAAGGACAGTGTTAGCAGACAACATTTGTCCTGAAAATCAACCATTGCAAAAAATAGTGACAGTTACTGATATTATTAATTTCAATAGTGGACACAGTCTTTTGGCTCTTAAATAGACTTTAGGTATTATATTCAAAATTTACAAGGACTGTTTAAACATTTTTTGTTAAAAATTCTGACACAGAAAGTTCAATAAAAAATGTGTTGGTCTTAGACAGATCTTATAAAGTTATGAATTTTATGTTCATTACAAGTGATACAGTGTGCCATAACATGGATCTGGTATTAGAAAGATTAAATAATGTACATGTTCTAATAAAAAATGTCACCTACATCTGTCCTGACTTAGAATGAAATGATGCAATATAATAGGTCTAGAGGTACTTGGAATAAAATCAGCCATACTCATATGCAGCACCTGAAGCTTTGAGAATAAATGGATATTGGACATGATGATTATGATCTGTGTATTATATGTCAAAACTAAGCCTCTTACATGTCAAACTATATCTTTATATGCTTCTGATTACAGTTAGCTGATAATACAATTTTTTTGTTTTCAAGGATACATGAGCTGGTTTGTTTATTTTTTCCAACTGCACATGCTGCAAACATACATCCAGAAATAATTACATTTGGTCCAAGTCAGGACAAAAGTTGGTAAATTTCTTTTATGATCTTAAAATTCAGTGTACTGTACTTAATTTCACAAGTGTGTGTGTGTCTGTGTGTGTTGGTGTGTGAGTATGTAATTTAGATGTTTAATATAGCTTTAACAATATTTCAGCCATATCACTACAATATCTGCAGTGAGGCAGTTTATAGACATGTCTAGCACTGGATCATCATGCTGCAGACATGTAGCATGATGCTGAGTGACAAAAGAGGCAGCTGTTAGTACCATTTTTGTAAGTCTTTGGTATGACTCTGCCGGGGATCGAACCCACGGCCTCCCACATACGAGGCAGACTATCTAACCACTAGGCCACCGAAGCAGTTCCACAAAGATCATTAACATTTGATGGTGTAATGAAAGGTGGCTCATTTTCTATCGATTTCATTTATAATCAATTTATCTATAATAAACTAAAAATATGTAAACAGTCTCTTAAACATCGATTACATATAATGGATACTATATTCAATACATAACAAAGAAGTGCAGAAAATAGTATATTCCTCATCTTTCATGAATTATATATTATATAAGTGTCCCTATATGTACTGACTGAGCACAAATACATCTTTCTAACGTATAATAATAATAATAATAATAATAATAATAATAATAATAATAATAATAATAATAATAATAATAAGTAGAATGCAATAGCTGCTTGACTTGAAAACTTGTTGTGAACTATCATACCTTTAGACTCTATCATTTGTGATACTTAAATACATGTACTAGCAATTGTGCTCTTTCTCTCTCCAAGTAAATGCATTACCTAAAAAAGACAATAGCATATTCTTTGTCTCTCCTTCTCTACTAAGACATTTCTTCCATTTACCAAGCTTTCAAAACTTTTGTCATAAATTTAATTTTAAGTTTATATTAGAAAAACAACAAAACTAAAACTCAATAGCTACCCCTTTCCACTCTTCCAGAGTCATACCTAAATAAATATTCCTATATCTTAATGCACAAATAAATTCTGTTATTTGTCAAATTTCAGATATACCTTGCAGAAAATATAAACAGAGGCCTCCATTTACTACTTCACTAAGCCAATCTTCAAGCCATCATTCTGTCTAACATTTAAAGATATGAAATTCATTTCATGACTATGCATAACAAATTTATATTGAGTACAATGCCACACAAATTTTTACATACTTCCTTAAAACTGCTTGCAGAAAGGCTTTACTACCAACATTTTATTTGTTAGTAATATAGCTTCCCAAGCGGCATTAGTTTTCACCTTATGCAAGGCTGAGCTGTATGCATATTCAACTGATATGTCCAATTGTTTGCGATATTTTTAAAATACTAATTTAATCTTCATCATTATTATGAAGGTACTTGCAATAAACTCCCATGCCAAAAACTGACTGACTTTCATTCTACTATAAGCACTGGCAATTTATACCATATTTATTTTCAGCCCAAAGAATGTTTCTAGCTGGCTGACCATCCTTGCTTTCCTGTGCTGACCTGAGCATTCTTTCTCTGGGGTAAAAAAACAATATTTTTTAAATTCAAAGAATTTCAACAAAAAAAATTCTGAAATTAATTTGTGCATCCAATTGTGCCAGTTTAGCCCAGTACTTCAAATGCTAAGTACATTAAATATACTTATCATTATAATATGTATGATAGGGCATAACTGACTTTTGATCCGGAAATCGGATTCCACCGGATAGTATGAACTTCCAATTAATCAGAGTCAGACAAGGCAGGAACGACCAAAACAAGAATACAATTCAGATAATAAAAATAATAAAGTTGAATTTCTATAGCACTGTGTCTAACAATGCGTGTGATTTGATAGTGCATTAATAAAGTTAAATAAGTCAGAAAAGTCCAATATGGTCAACACAACGGGGTGAAATAATAATACTTGAATTAGACCAAAAGATTTAAATTTATTAAAATATTTTAATGCCCATGGGCATGACGCACGCAGTTCAATAAATAAAGAAATTTAATAATCAAAATTTATAACTTCCAAGTTCTTTGCAAGAAATAGTAGCATCTCCATTTTTTCAGCAGACATGTCAAACTTTTGTCACTGCACATAGCACCTGCAGTGCTAAAACTTCTTTCACTATCAACACTAGACGGCCGTATTAAAAAAAATTAGCAACAGATGCCAGAAGCTGGAATGCTTTTTTCTCAGGATTTCCAGTGCTAGATACGAGTCCAATTTGTGCTGGCACATGAATTCAGATGACAGAGATGCAGAGGTGAGATTCTGGTTTGATGTGCTAGAGGCAAATAACTCCTGGTAGTAGTCATTTCCAATTAATCGAATCGTATCTGGAATTGGAAAAATTTCATGCCTGAAATCTGGAAGCAGTAAAAAAGATGCTAATTGGTTTTGCCCTAATGTATAATATTAGAAAAGTCTTAATGTTTTTGAAAAAATATATTTCATACCATAACTTTAAAACTGGTGTAATAGGAAACACACATTGGAGGGGACTCAGCAGAAAAGGTGATTTATGTCTTTTAATATTCAAACCGTATGTCACTTTGAGGTTTTTGTTTGGGTCTAGTTCCTCTAAAAATCTAACATATCTAAAAGATAAGACGAATGAGTGAGCACTATCCACTGATTTTTTTTTTACCTACAAGCTAGGTCCACAGAAAGACCAAAACACTGTTCTCCATCAATTTTAATGATTTTTTACATTAATGTCTGTGGTAGAGATAAGCATGTAATTTGCAGTTCAAATGGTTATTAGTCCACCTGCACGTATTACCAGCTTGCAAGGTACTGTTGGATGCTTATGTCAGAGAGAAGCTGCTAATTAAATGTGGATATTATAAAAGACTTGATACAATAGATGGACAGAAGAGGGATATAACTTGCCATCTCAGTAAAAAGATTAATCAAAATATTTTATTGTATTACATTGAATGGACCCAAAATCAGATTTCCTACACAGCAAACTGATCACAATTAAATTTACTGTTGCTGACCTGTTTTCTACCATGACCACTAATGTCAGATAAAACTGAATTGTGTTTGTATGTGTGAGAAATGTTTGACTGCAAGTCCATACCTCACTGACTGCAGATCAAAGAGTCCAAGTCCCCAAAACTCAAAACTAATTTTCGTTCAAACTGTTATCAAGAAATAAACATCAAATTTTGGTCATCTATTTATTCACACAATCATGTAAATTTCCCTTGCATGCAGTTGTGACTGTTTATAAATTGTGCTAAAAATGCTTTTGTTCCTGAGAAAGTTCCATGGCCTGAAAATCTAATCACATCATCTACATTCAAAATCAAATGTGCCAAATAAGTTGAATTTGTTTAACAAGTATTTGCTTAATGGTATGAACAGATTATTATGAAAATCTTTTGAAGCCCATATATTCATAAAAGTCATCTAACTGATTTAGACATTCATGTAAATACATAAATACCAACTAAATTTCACATGAATTATAAATTGTGTAAACAAGATATCTGACAGAACAAAAAAATAAATAATTCCAACAAACTATAAAAATGGCCTGTAAATCTAATGAGGCTGATACTATTGGTCATAAATTTAATGTTCAGGTCATGTACTCATGACAATGATAGCATAAAATGTAATTGCTCTAAGTCTAACATGCTAAAATGATTTTTATGTATATTAGCGGAGAGACAGCAGAAAACAATATGCCTGTTATTGCAATAGAGGGAAAAAAAATAGGAGGAAAACAATCTGAACATCTGTGTCCATGCCCAAATCAGTCATCTCGCACCCTGCATCGTCACACCAAGTTGCACGCGAGTGAAATTATGTCTTACCCAAAAATATAGTCAAGTCGCACCCATCTGTAATATATCATTATACGAAATAATCGTTACCATGTCATGTTTCCAGAGCATTAACCTTTATTCATTAAATGTATTAATTCACTAATTTTTGTTATATGATTAATGAGGCCAAAATAGATCACATTTCAAACTCCAATAATTACATTATGTTTCTGCATTTAGTTCAGTTACTCTAACATTAGTACATGCAGAGTCATGAAACTTCTTTTTAAATGTTTAATCAGCATATAGCTTGATTATTGAATTAATAATGTCCCATAGTTTCTCAATTTCAAGTTTTATTTCATACCGACTGAGCAAGATTTTTCTTTGCACATGGCTTATCTTTAGGATTTATGGCTATCAAGCTTTATCAAATTCTGTTAAATGTTATGATGCAACGGAACAGGTCTTTTGATACAGCCTCAGCATCCAGTGTTGTGGCTTTGTTGGTTTCATTCCAGTTTGATGAAGGGTTTGTATGTATTACTGAAGTGTGTTAACTTTGCTATGGTCCAAGTATATAAAAGCAAGCAATCCAAAACAAAGTTTGCTCAAATCAGCATATGTGCTAATATGTTGGCAATATCAAAGTCATTACATAACAAAATAAATCAGCATATGTGCTAATATGGTGGCAATATCAAAGTCATTACAAAACAAAACAGGGTACTGAACTGGCAGTTTGTCAACATAAACCATTAGGAAACAAATGATTTCTTCAAGTTGGTCTCTAGGGCAGCTGTCAATGTTTACATTACATTTTTTACATTCAATTGATTAGTTTCATGTTTGAATAGTAAAAAAGACACTACAATTAGGTATAAAATGTTTAATTTTTACTCCACCCCAATCATTAATTTCCAAAATGGCTAGTAATACTGTATGCTTACACTGTGAAACACAAGTTACCAAGAGACAACATGCAATCCAATGTGATAGCTGCAGTAAGTGGCAACAAAGAACTTTGCTATTGGGCTCTTATTAGCAGACTACAGATTGGATGTAAGGGGACAACTCAGTTTACACTGGAATGCCATAATTTAAATTCTGTAGATTTGAATGCATCTGAAATTTGTGAACCCCTTTTCGCAAGTAAAAGACAGAACAATCATATGTAAAATGACAAGAGGCCATATGATAAATCTTCTACTATCGCGATTAATACTGATCTACTTTTAAACAGCATTGATCCTGTTGTTGATGTTGAACATGAGCAACCAATTGATAATGAGGAGGATGAAGCCTCATATTTAGATACAAGACTGACCATAGTAGCCTCAAATTTGGATGCTATTGCCAATGATACAGTAATTTATGAAATTAATAATCAATCATCAGAAAGAATGAAAGATAAGTTAGTCAACAGCAACGGCTTTTCCTACAATGTTAAGCTCCAAAATGCCTCTGCTACATACTGGGAGTGAGAAACAAGCACACCAAGAGTAAAGCTACAGTTATAGATAGAGATGCTGGTAATTTTTTTACCAGGAACTTACAGACCTTGTCATCCTATGAAACCTTTTATGAAGACATTTCATAAAATAAATTCAGAAGCAAAAATATGTGCTATCAACGAAGTCTAATGTCAGCTAAAGCAAGTGTCAATGAATGTGTTGAGAACCCGTGAAAAACCATTTCCTAAGACTGATTATTTAGCTAGAGCAGCCAATAGATTTCATCAAAGATGTCCGGTGGATCCTACCATTCTGGAATTTGATCTAGAGCTTAAGCTCATGCCAGAGCAATTTCTTCAGAAAGGCATTAAGTGCACCGATCAATGCCATTTACCTTTTTGCTACACACCAAATGTTGGAAATCTTAACAAAGGCAAAAACAAGGTATATAGATGCTACTTTCTATGTGATCAAACCACTATTCACCCAATTAGTGTGCACACCTTTATCTTAAAAAAAATGATGGAGAAATTGAAAAAGTTCCTCTAGCTTTTGCATTGATGTTGGAGGAAAAGAAAGAAGGATTATAAAAAAGGTGCTAAAGGCTATGAAAAGTATGATTCACACTGAAACAAAAATGAAAAAACTGGTAGCAGACTTTGAAGCTGCTAAGTGGAAAGGAGTGATGTTGGTTTTTCCAGAAGTTCAGATGCAAGGTTGTGTCTTTCATAGGGCCAAAGCTATTTGAAGGCATTGTGGGGAGAGAGGCCTTCAGAAACCGTATAAAGTTAACAAGTCCATTCATAGTTTCATCCATAACTTAATGGCTCTGCTATCTGTACCACAGGAATACATATAGCCAGCCATGGTTGCACTGCAAGAGAAAACCACCAATCACATACCCTTTATCAATTTATGTATCCACATAGAAAAGAAATGGAACACAAATTCATTATTCAGAGCTGCTCCTTGGACTGTATATATGCAGCCAACAAGGACTAACAACAATGTTGAGGGGTGGTATCACAGGCTCATTTCAGCTGTAAAGTGGGGAAAATTTCCACTGATTGACTGTTTATTTAAGGAAGCCCAGTTTGTAAATATTCAGTTGTGACTCTTGTCTGAAGGGATGCTTAGGAGATGACAGAGACAAATATACAAAGAAATGCAAGCAAAAATGTTTCATTATTGGGACAATTTAAATGATGGAAACATGGCCATTTCCCAGTTGTTGTCTGCTTGCAGCAATTTAAATGGGCCTGTTCTGCAGCAAACATAAGAACACTTATGTGCGCAATGTGACACATATGCTGAATTATACCGTATACTCTGAACTCTGTTGCCCTGCTCATATAAATGTGTACAAAATAACACTAAAGTATTTAACCATATTTAGTAGTTATAGCAAATGAAGACTGTCCTTTAATGTGGGGAAATTGGAGATTATTTATCGACTATGCAGGTCATTGTATTATTATTGTTCAATACAATAAAAACAGGAAATAAAAGACAATATTGAATGGCAACCTTTGTTAATTGTAGTTACAGTATTTGCATCTTTTATTTCACAATTCTTCTATTTATATATCTTCTCTTTTTTCATTCCTTCAATCATTTTAATCTGACGTCAACTATAATTTTAGTTACAAACTTATATGCATCTATCTCTGTTTCTTCGTCCGTTTCATTGTACATTCCTTTTATTTTAAGAATGGCCAATGAAATCTGTAGATACCATAACTGTTGTTTGTTGGGCTTAACGCCATTTTTCAGCACATGGCAGGCTATACATGGTGGCCAGTATTAATGGTGGAGGAAGAAACCGGGAAATCCGCGTAAAGAACCACCGACCCACGAAAAGAATCTTGCAAGCTTTCTCACATATCCACATTCGCCGAATCTTAGACTCAAACCCACGCAGACTGAGGTAAGATGGCAGTGATCCGTTACGGAGAACGCTTTAGACCATTCGGCCACTCGGGACCCCAATACCATTACTTTAGCATTGGGTGCAACATAATTTATGCGTGGGTGCGACATAACTTCAGCAATGATTGTGACATAACTTGATTAGTGTGCCATTTGACTTGGGTGCGACATGACCATTTACCTCTATGCCCATGATGTAAGAATGGTACCTTCGATACTTGATGATAACAATGATAAATGTTGCGTACAACAATGTGAGATGAACGTAGTTGCCACTTTACATCACTCTCTAACTTACTAAGGATGAAATTGAGGTTGATTAATTCTCTAAAAATTTCATCGAAAACCACAAAAGGAAAAACGAACAATGTTTTGAAAAAGGGCGGCTTGTCACATCAATGTTGTTGAGTTAGCTCCCTTGGTGCATATAATCCCTTATAACCCGTAAAATGTTATCCAGGAATGTATATTTTTGTACAAGAGTTCCTGGATACAGAATAAACTGTTCTATGTTATCCATTAAATAAACCACTTCTTCTACTTCTAAGTAGAAAATCAAGAGGAATGGAGGAAGCTGGTTGTTCAGTTTCGTGCGGTGCCCCAACGGTCTACCAGACTACGAGACTGATGATGAAGATGATACAATTATTTTGTTCTGACACAGATAAAATGACCGAAATTGCAAAAGCAAGTGATTCTGTTTTCGTGTGCTAAGAGGAATAAATCAAGTAATTTTATTTGGGCATATCGTTTTACAGTTATCCAGTTTAAACAGGATTTTTATATAATATATTAATTTTGTCAAATAAAGTTACATTGTGATATTTACATTAGATCCTTCATTCGGAAGACATTTGGATAGTGAAACAGTGTAAAATTGATAATACAATTTAGGATGATAGTCTAGGAATTCGCAAATTCTCAGTAATTTTTAATTCTTTAACTTTGATTTTATGTCATGGGGTTTGAGAGTAAACAATTATGTTTTCTTGCAGCTCACTCATGATCTTGTCCGTGTATTTGTAATTGTGCCAGTTATGTGCAGGGGCATCCATGCTGACCTTACACATTTCAAGTTTAAAAGTGATTTTTATAATCGTCAGATGCGATTATTGCAATATGTTTAAAACCCACTTTCATAAATGTTCTTACATGACTCACTGGTGAAAGAAATGTGTATAAGATTTCCAGTTCTCACCAAAGAATTTCTATATTTTATGTTCATTGTGAAAGACACACACACACACACACACACACACACACAGTTCTTTACTTAAATTTGATGACTCTGAAATAAAATTGTGTGTATGTGTGTGTGTTCAGAATTACCTTACAATCTTACAAAACACTGCAAACAAAAGCAGCAACAGAAACATCTGCATTGGTTGTATTAGTTGTTAACTAATTCATTATTATTTGGCATTTCAAATCATTGTAAGAAGCAGGTAAAGATTAAAGTAATAGATTTTGCAGTGCTTCCCCATTGGTGGTACAAGTGGCAGCAAAACGTATCCAGTTGGTCTAGTAGATATAGGCGGTGTTTCACAAGCTATCAACACTTATGGGAAGCCATGTTACACCATAAAGTTGACTGGATTTTAATGATATTGTAACGAGGAAACCCCATGTACTTCAATTATTTTCGTTTCGTTGTATAATATTCGTTTCGTTAAAGTTTATATTGTTATTTCGAATGTTTGGCTGGCTTTGTAGTGCCATCTATCGTCTTAGTTTTGGTTCACGTGATTCCGCCTGGGTATATATACGGACCAATTGTGGCTGCTGGGGTAGTGTGTAAATAGAGTGAAGACGTCACTTGCACTGTAGCAGTATAACCACCACCACCACCCACGGCAATCACACTTGGTCGTAATTCTTGGGTAGGAAGAAGCAGGACAGGAATCTGAAAAGGTTAGGGACAAGGTCTTTCATCGACCAGCAACCCGGCGCTACAAGGCTTGTCCAAGTAACGCAGAGGTCTTGCCACAATACACATTTAGACCGAGGATAGCTCTTCTTTCGTCATTTCGCACTGTCGTCTCCCTCTCTCTCTCTCGATCTCGAACGGATAACGGCGACCGAGACTGCGACTCAGTCGGCGACTCTGCGACAAGTCGGCGACTGCGACCAGTCGGCGACCCTGTGACCAGTCGTAGACCGAGACTGCAACAGTCGGCGACTCTGCGACCTGTCGGCGACCCTGTGACCAGTCGGCGACCGAGACAGCGACACAGTCGTCGACCCTGCGACTAGCTGTGACCAAGTCGGCGATTGCGACCGGTCGGCGACCCTGTGACCAACCGGCGACCCTGCGACTCTGCGACCAAGTCGGCGACTGCGACCATTCGGCGACTCTGCGACCCAGTTGGCGACTCTGTGACCAAGTCGGCGACTGCGACCAGTCGGCGACCCTGTGACCAGTCGGCGACCAAGACTGCGACAGTCGGCGACTCGGCGACCAGTCGGCGATCCTGCGACAAGTCGGCGACTGCGACCAGTCGGCGACTCTGCTACTAGCTGTGACCAAGTCGGCGGCGCCCAAGAAGCCAGAAATAAGCCGGTATCCCGCTGAGGTGGAAATCTGTCACACTCTGGAGTGCCAGTCCTCAGACAAATTCAGCGGGGTATCACTCCAACTATAAGACCTATTCATAAAGAACCCGACATAGCGAGACTCGGGGCAGTGTAGCCGAGAGATCAGTTCCGCTACAATATGTTCATCACTTTACTTGGCTATGTTATGCTGAAAAGGGAATAATACGCAGTTCTCTATGACAAACTGATGCATACATCACAAGCCAAGCATGTATAAAAACTGTGACCTTTAGATTAAGTCATTCGCCCTGTTAACTGAGTTACTGTGACTCCAACAACATGAAGTGCAGAAGATTAATTTAATCGAATGATAATGAACTGTAATGTGCACAATCATTTTCAATGCACATACTTTGAATAAACAATACAAAAGTTTTACATGGTGTTACATTTCATTCTATCCAGTGGATGGGGTCTAAATAAATCACTATAACATGAAATGTCATTTTGCCACCGAGGACTGATTGTTTTATTCATGTGCGTATAGCAAAACTGATACAAATTATTGAATAACCTATTCTGTTTTTCTACTACTTATTAACATTGCAGAGAATATTGTTTCCATCCAATTTCAGTCAGTTAAAGACACATAACTGGCAGTCGAATATAGTAGCTACATGCATCCAATAATATTTTGATTCCACAAACATAAAACATTTTATACTGACTTCTGTATTTGTTTTTTTTTTATCCCTATCGTATGTTATATTATGAAGAAACAGTTATATTTTTGTTTTTGGAGCACAAAGACTTATTTTCTCATAAATGAAATCATTTCTAATATTTTCCTCTTCTGAATTCTTCGAGACCTTTGTTTCTTAGATACATAAATCTTCTGTTTTCCGTTACACAATATAATCATAAAAAGATGAAAACGAATATTGCTTCAGGGTAAGTTTTAAAAAGTAGGTATAACGCTAGAAATTCAAATATGCTGGCTATAAGCTGAAGAACATTTTTAAAAACAACCCAGTTACTGTTTGACTTGTTCTCAGAATCTCTTGCAACTAACATGTTATCAGTTTTAACCCACTGTGTGTGACATATGTTCTTCTCTGAGGGAGCTGAAGATACTTTCTTTTCAACAGACATCAGACAACTATTCCAAAAGGATCTTCTCGTCACTGAAGATTCAGGTGCAATTCCCATTTCCAACGAGTCCGCTTTATGGGATGCCTTTATCAGTACAGACGGTAACTGAGAGGGCGTCAAAGGAATTGTTGTGCATGCTAATTTCTTACTTAGTTTCCCCCTTCCCATGATATTTACAGCACATATTTGGAAGCTGTATGTTGTTCCTGGCTTCAGGTTATCAACAACATGTCTGCACGCAGTAAATTCTACATCAACAGACTTGGACAAGAGATCTTCTTTCACATTGTACTTGATGACATAACCCGTGATCCTTTTACCATTATCATCCGATTCTGTCCATGTCAGAGTGACACTAGTGCTGGCGATATCTTCGATGCTAAAGCGCTTTGGCTTTCCTGGTGGACAGGGGTCAATGATCACTTCTAGAGCATCTGACCACAATCCCCATCCAACCACATTTTGAGCCTGAACATATAAATTATATTTTTTTCCTGGAGTCAAATTGTCCACCTCACAGTAGTTTTTTCTTCCATTATAAACTTCATTATATATTTCACCATTTGCTGACATTTTAACTTTGTACATAGTTACAGGGGAGCTATTATCATCCAATGGATCTTCCCATGTCATAGTTATTGATGTATTAGCTGGCTTTTGTTTCAGTTTAAGTGCTGAACATTTGCTAGGAACAGCATCGATAATTTGAACAATACACTGTCTGGTAAGATCTCCATTATGGCAGCAAGACAAGACCAAATTATACGTCTCTCCGATGATGGGGCGTATTGTAGTTTCATGATACCGGTGTTGGTCTCCATTTTTGCCATTACAAAGTAACTTTATATCATCAATGACTTGGTCTTGTATATAGAAGTTGTTCTGAAAGCTATCTACACCTGTCTTTGGGATCGTGATACTGGTTCGACACAGAGGGCATTCAAATGATCCCACTTTTCTTTTGTTTTTGATGATGTCCTTGAGACAGTGTGTACAAAAAGTGTGAAAACATTGCAAGATCTTGGGATTTTTGAAAGGCTCCAAGCAAATACTGCATGATCGTCTGCTTACTACACCACTGTCCGCCATTCCTTAATGTACTCGTTACACTTATGAATGAAATATCACTGTATGAGTTCAGGATAAGAATATTCCAACTGCTACTTTAAAAGCATATCGAATTAAAAAGTAGTTCGTATGTTCAACTAAACTACCTTCATATTGTCCATTTAAAATTGCCTGATTACAAAGCATTCGATTACATTTTTCTACATGCACAGTATCACTGTAAGGTACTCTATCAGTCGACATGTATACTGCAGCGAATTAGTTTAACGGCTTTCTTAAAAATACCATATATTTCCATTAATGCACGCTAACATATGTTGTCAATGCGGAAGATATATCACTGATAAGGTCAAATACCTACTTTATCACCCATCAGTCTTGTTACAAATATTGCTGATTTGTTTGTAGTTAACATCATTTCCGCTGTGTGTATATGTTTCGTTTTGTTAGCGTCTTCCTGGTGGATCATTATGTACTATGCTTTTTGTACAGTGTGACCTATAAAGGATATTACAAAATATCATCTGAGGAGGGAGTATTCAGCAATCATTTTTGAAGGTCTCACATACGGTTTTCATAATGTTCTCATTCAGTAAACAGTGTTCGAGTTACCATACATCCAACCATCCTTCTGTATATATATGTCTAGCTGTTAGTGACACGCTCCAAGGACAAATCCAGAAATATGATCTGTGTTTGGGTATAGGTATAAACAAGTAGGCAATCTGTCCGTAGTCTAGGACTCAAAGACCGCTAAAGTTACTGCATTTTCCTCGGCATAATTTCTACCATCCAAGTATAAAGTGCCGCTTGTTTCGCTTTTAATGTGAGTCGGATGGGAGGGGCCTAAACCAGTTCTGCCCAGATTCCCATTCCCACTTTTGTTTCCGTATCCATATCTTTGGAACTGTTTGAATTTAAGGGAAAATAATTTGCTATACTCGCACTTCATCATTGAAATGTGTATCACATACTTAATTTGGGTGGAACTGCCTTCAGTGTCAAGCTCATGACTCAGTGTATAGGTTTTTATCATAATTTCACTTTAATTTGTAACTTTCAAGACATATGAAATCAAGAAAAGAAACATGACATACTTACACACCATTATTAGAAAAAGTTATTCTGTACTACAAGGTCAAGATAAGAGTTACGTATTTTAAGTTCTCATCTTACACTCCTTTCTGGTTTATAACTTTAAACCTATTTGACAATTAAGGGATGAAATATATATATATATATATATATATATATATATATATATATATATATATATATATATATATATATATATATATATACATATATACATACATATATATATATATATATATATATATATATATATATATATATATATATATATATATATATATATATATATATATATATATATATATATAATTAGCAAGGATGACGGGGACCGAACTGGGGAACACATCATCATCTTTAATGTCACAGTACAGTACTGCATTTTCAGTTTTGCCGTATGCTTCTATTCCCAGATAAATCATTGTAGACGTTTCAAATTAAATGATGATAAACTTATTATATGTATTAGGTGTGCTGTTTTCTCTTTTTCCACTGTCATGGTCACAGGTAATATTTTTATATTTCCATCAGACTTTACTTTCCACTCAATTACTTTTGAGCAAATACAGCTTTATGGATGAAACTTGGTATACATGTACATCATTGGAAAGTGTAGAAATTGCCATATATATATATATATATATATATATATATATATATATATATATATATATATATATATATATATATATATATATATATACATACACACAAACATAACGAACCAGCAGTTCAAGCCCTATGATCACCTGTAATTTCTTAACTAAAATAGGTTTAGGTCTGCCATAATGTAAATGGTGAGATATATGATTGTTTTCAAGCACGGACTATTGAGAGATATATAACACAACCTATTAATGTAGCCAGCATTTCGTCTCTTGAGACGAATCCTGCTAGCTAGGAAAGTTTAGGGTTGATAAAGTTGTGTCTAGTGATGTTATCGATATTATGAGACTCTATACAAGTCTATCTATTATTGTTAAACAATATTGCATGAAATTTATATCAAATGATGTTATCACTGAATCGTTACTAGCGCATTTGTTGTTGTTATCAATAATAGGAAAAATTATACGCGTGTATGTAGAGCTGTTACTAATAAGGTATGATCCGGACTAGCGCTGCTTTAAGATGTAACTTTTTGGTCTATGAAAACCATCTCCGGCAGTGATGAAAAGAAGTCGACGATTTACCATACATTATATCTCACGTCTCCTTCTTGTATTAATATTCTCGTAATTATGCTCAGTGAACTCACTACTAGTAGTGGTTGGCACTTTAGCGATTTATTCATTTACTTACTTTTAGTTGTTGTTGCATTAGTGTCACCAACATACACTTTCATGTAAGCAACCGACAGGCCACTGTTTCTGATTCCACCGTTTTACCGTTTTCAGTCAGCCAGATTTTTGCGACAGCGCCAGTCAACATGATATAATATTTTGTATGTCCATATAAGACGTTTGTAGTTTACCAGTCAGATCTTGTAAATAACAAGCTCACCCTGGTCGACATAAACAACAACACTACTAGCAAACTTAGCCAAATTTGCATTGGTGACAAACCTGCTTAGATCAGCTCCAAATCGGGCTAAGTAACGTAAGTAAATGCCAGTAAACATTTCATATACTATTAATACATTTAATATGGACCTGTATCACCAGCTAAATTTATTTAACGAAGGACGATGAACGAAAACCACTGTTTTGTTCGACTATACCGATACAAATTCGGATGTATGCACCAATCTGCAGTCATGTTTTTGAGGCACTGCAGGCACTGTCGGGAAGTAATATTTCCTCACCACCAACCCCGCAACGACTTACTGCTTTATTATAAAAGCACTAAGTGGTTGCGGGTTTGGTGGTTAAGTATAGTCGAACAAAACAGTGGATTTCGTCCATCGTTCTTCGTTAAATAATTCATAAATTTAGCTGTTGATGCAAGTCCACACGAATAAAAATATTCAAACGATGTCGAGGTATCTCCACTTTGCAACCCGTGAGCACTAGGTCCTGTTTTCAAATCCATGTTGATAATACCGATTTCGCGTCTGCGTGGCAACATCAATGCAAATTTATTTCCCATAAAGGCACTACGAAAATATTTGATTGATTTTACCATCGTGAGTAAATAAAGTTTGGTCAATTGACAGGTATTCGGCGTGATCTTCTGTATGTTTCACCGGGTAAATGAAGACTTCTTCTCGATTGTATTTGTCGAGCTGTTTCTGGTATTGGAAGGTCTTTTAATTTTGTGATTACAGTGTGCAATGCGACCACCAACCACCTTTTAAAACGCCATTCTGGATGTTTCTACGCCACAGCTTTTGAATCTGCTGAAGCTGCTAATGATGCTAGAATGCAGAGAATGGACATATTCCACAAATATTTTGCATTTGTATCACCTCTAACTTGGACAACTATAATGTCACTAATGTTTGACCTCATTAAGCAAAGCCAATTGTGTTGGGTCAACAACGTGCGGACATTGTCAGGTTAATTTTGATGGTGAAAGTTTCAGTGTTATCTTAGAATCCTTTTTAAGTACGTCTTTTTATTTTTCTCAAGTTGAGTTTCATTTATGTTGGACTTCGCTAAATGATACTACGTTATTATTTAACAATAGAACACTTTTTGATGTATAATCCGTACGTGCATCAGCGACTTTTATTGGACCACCAGTGCCCTCCAACAGCAGAGTATTGTCAGGATGAATCACTTTATAACATCGGTAATCACAAACTGGAGCTGCACCTACTCAAGCATGTAAATAATGATCGCATGAACAAATCCAGATGTTCCAATGAAAAATAATAAATCGTGTACAACGTGCGAAAGTAATGTTCGATAATTTGCAAATCAGTGTCTGTGTTTTGATGCCGGTGCATATGCTACCACAAAATGTGATACGCACGTTCGTGCGGTTTGATTTCCTGCACTGTTAAGCTGTTTTCTTTAGGAGGTTCCTGATTACAATTTAACCACAAGAAACTTCAGCCGCCTTTAAACACCATTTTTTATGCACTTTGTTGTTATCTCAATTTTTATTTTGAAATGCAATGAAGACATCTTTTGGTGCAGAAAGACTATGTTACGTACTTGCTTGCTATGTAAACTGTTCCACAATACGACCTTGTGGGTGCGCATTTATGGTATATACGAGACACGACAGCGTCAAAGTGGTTCCAGATTGCATAAACGACAGCAAAATGTGATTCTGTAGTCAGTGAAGGGGTTAGCACTGGCTTCCACCAAGTTAATGTTGACAATTCAATTTTAAGATCACCAGCAGCTGCCTCAAATTGCATCGTTGTTGCTTTTACGAAATAAGGTGACTGTGTGTTCATTAATATCAAGCAAAGAAAGACATAGCGGTAATAACAATGATAGGTGTATCATGTCAGAGCTCTCTAAATTACATACGGGAAATTTCCAAAATCATTATCCCCAAGCTCTGCACTATTATCTGGTCAGCAACAGTGAACAAGTAGCCAAACACAATGAAAGTCAATAAGATTGGCTCATACAAAGTGACAATAACTCGTAACAAACTCTGAAACCAGCAAACTCCAAAATCAATAAAAATCAACCTAAGCAACTCTATAGAAATACTTCACTTGCAAACACAAATACAAAAAAAGAAATAAATCAGATAACAACAGAATTGAAAGAGTTTATAGTGGAGCAGTATAAGCCACCAAAAATAAAAAGAAAAACAAATCGAGAGGAATCTGCTCTAATTCGCTTGGAATTTCACTAAAAGCCTCCTATCCTAGTTAGATTATGTTCCTATGGGATAACATATAGATTGGAGGAATACAAACTCAAACCAAGATTCTGTAACAAATGCAATGCATGATTTTCATTATTTCAGCACCTGCAAATTTGCACCCGAATGTAATCCACGTTGAGAAAACCATTCAGGAAATTGCATATATTCAAAGCTAAATTGTGCTAGCTGAAGAAGACCATAATCAAATGATTGACTCATTACTATCTAGGAATTAGAAGAAATCATCAACTTAAAAATGTCTAACATCTCCTACCACATTGCGAAAAACAAATACAAATTAGGATAACCAATATAGTAGGAAAATCACCATTAGGTCAAATAATGATTTCTGACTCCCCATCCAAGCTACACAACCTACACAAAGCAATGAAAGTCACAATCCCAATGTAAATATTAGTACAACTAACCATTGACACATAAAATCATGACACATATTAAAGTCACAGTTCAAAGGTAAACCAACATAAGTCAATTTGAACATGAGACAAAAACAAAATCAAAACAAATCAAATAGGAATCCAACCATAAATTATATACACATATAATATTGCCACTACTGAGACACATACATATTAAACCACAACGGCAGTAAACTCTAGTCACCATATCCCTCTAGCAATAATGTCAAATATATTCGGATTCTAATTGACGGGGATCTTAAATTGAATAGGGACAACCTCCTTCCCGTCACTCAACTGTGCTTTCTAAAGTTTCCTGTTGGATAAACGTTTCAAACCTGAAAAATAACTACAGATAAATTAATATTAATCCATAATTAAACAAGCAGGAATTAATTAGATGGGAGGTAATACCAGAATACGTATCTGACAGTAGAACTGCAGATTACTAACAAAAAATATCCCCGAAATGATCATTAACATGCACTCAGAATCACAATAGCCAGATATTTGTATACAAGAGACACTACTCAATAATACCTCCAACAACAACCAAATCTACATAGATATATAATATAATTTAGACTTTAGAAAAAGGATAGGAGGCCTGACAAATTTTGTTAAAGACACCCTCCCTAGCGCAAATGTAGGAGCTAATCATTATATAAACCATAAGAACAATTTAATATTTGAACATTAATCACTACAAATATATACAGATCATAAAGCCATCACAGTAGTAAATATATATGAACCAGATGGGAATCAATCACTGTTGTTCGTCCGTCGACTCGATGAAGACCACTCTAGTCATCAGTGAGTTGGAGGGGCTGGTTGTGTGTGCGCAGGTGGCTGATAAGGCCAATCCTTGCATGGAAGGTTCGGTTTCAAAAGGGACACGGGATGAGTGGGACATCTCCAGGAGGGTTACTGGCACATGCTTTTCTGCCTTGCCTCTTCATTTCTGCAGCTGCTATCCTGCTCGATTCGCACAGAATGGAGCCTTTCTGCAGATAGGAACACCAAGTGACACGATCTCTAGCTGTTTGCTCCCATGAGTTAGGGTTTATGTTGAACGCTTTCAATGCTGCTTTCATATTGTCTTTGAAGCGTTTCTTCTGACCTACGTGGGACCGCAGTCCTTGCTGGAGCTCGCCATAGAAGAGTCTCTTAGGTAGCCGGTGGTCTGGCATGCGTGCAACAAGTCCCGCCCAGCGTAGCAGAGACTGATGGTGTGAATGCTGGGGAGACCTGCTTGGGCGAATATTTCGGTGTCTGGGACTTTGTCCTGCCATTTGATGATAATTTTCCTGAGGCTTGTGGCTTGAAAATGGTTCAGCTTCCTGGCATGGCGTTGACACACCGTCCACGTTTCGCATGCGTTGAATAATGTGGTGAGTACAACTGCCCTGTAGACCATTAGTTTGGTCGTGATGCTGTTGTCTCTTCTATTCCAGAAATCACATACAATCTGCCAAAAGTTGTACTTCCTCTGGCTATGCGGAGGTTCACGTCGTCGTCAATGATGACACTCGGTTAAAGTGTGCTGCCAAGGTAGGTGAAGTGGTTCACTACGTTGAGTTTTTGGCTGTTAACGGTGATGTTGGGCTCAGTATAGGGCTGGCTGATGCAGTACTTCAGTCTTCTTAGTATTGATGGTAAGACCAGAGCTTGTGCAGGAACTAGAGAACTTGTCAACGCTGCATTGCATGTCTGCTTCTGAGCCAGTGTTGAGTTCACAATCATCGACAAATAAGAACTCCCTGATGATGTTTGTTATAACCGTTGTGTTCTCTTGTAGCCTCTTTATCATGGGAGAAATAGTGCCATTAAGGTTTGCGTCCACCACTCCTACGTTCAAGCATATGGCACATTGTCTTTAAACCTTTATTTTTGAAACAAGCTGGTTGTGGGGTTGTACAATTGTGATAAAGGTGTTGGTGTAGGGTAGTACAATTGTGATAAAAATGCTTGCTACCAGGGAATGTTGATAGGAAACCTAGATCTGTCCCTACTCCAACTTATGACAAGATAATAATGAAATTAAAGAAAAGGTAACATAGAAAGTGATGTTTTCTGGAATTTAAGTCACATTCAAGTTCATTTCACACACGCACACACACACACTATATATATATATATATATATATATATATATATATATATATATATATATATATATATATATATATATATATATATATATATATATATATATATATATATATATATATATATTGTTAGGGGACAAAGACAAATATTATTAGATTGATTTAATGGATAGAAATATAACAATTTTGCAATCAACGGTAATAAAGCTGAACTATTTGAACTTATTTATTTCCATTCACAACACAATGGTAACACTTATTTGTATGTATTTAATTAGCAATGATCACCTATGTAGCTTGAAGTCAGCTACAGTTGTATCTCACTAATCTTTAGAAACTTAGGCATCTTTAGAAAATGTTTGGAGAAGACATATTTTTACCCTCCGAATGATCTGCCAAATATTAACTGTATATATGTTTCTTGTAATTATTGCAAAAACAATTGCTGATGAACACGGCGGTGACGCTAGATTATCGAAACTGCGATTACACTTTCAAGACTAATTCGAAATGTGCCTTTGATTTGTGATCAAGTCATGGTGCATGGTGGTTGGTACGCGCCGGAAAGGCAATGAGCGCAGTAACCAGTGGACCCGAGTTCGGTTCTCAGTTGAGTACGAATTAAAAAATTTTCAACCTATACGATGGTATGATTTTTACATATTTAAAACATCACTTTATACTATCAAACATCCTCCTGTAAGATCCAGGGATATTGCTTTCCGCTCTTTGTGGTTTGTATTTTGGAACTCACTAGATGATTCTCTAAATATCGTGAATTCTATTGTAGGAAATTTGACAGACTGTGTACTTAAATGAAAATTAATTACTGGGTTAATAAGCGGGTGTGTATGCTACGCATGAATGCCTAAATCGGCAACTTTAGTGCATCCTATCCTTTTTGGAGGAATTGTGCTTGTTAGATGGAGCATGGGTTGGTGCGTGCAAGTAAGGCGATGGGTGCGGTAACCAAACCTGATCCGAATCTTATTAGTGTACTAATTAAAAATTCTCTAAACTGTACTATTATATATAAGTGGTCAGATTTATTACCATAAACAAGTATGAAATTTGACATTTAATATTTTTCAGGTCATGACCTTAATATTGATTGCGTTTAGATTGAGGTGCACAACACACCATTTATAGTCTATATTTATGATTAGCTCAGTTTCACCGAAATATGGGTTCCGTGTGCCCACGTGGTCTAGAGCGATGGGCGTTACAGATAGCTAATATATCTCACTTTGGTCCGAGTAAGTTTGAGTCTCGGCTCGACCACCACGGGTATGTGAGAACATTTGCTATCATGGGTCGATGGTTCTTTCTGGTTCTTGTGCTGTCATATGCTAAATGATTGTGCTAGGTTCCACAAAACCTAACAAAATCAACGAAATATACTCTGCATATAAAACGTGGCAGTCATGTAAAAAGTTTAAGTCAGTAACTTACATTATAAATTTAACTTTGATCCGAGACATAATTATGGCATGTAATACTGGGTCTGGTCGTTAGATATGCCTGTGCAAAATTCCATCAAAATCTCTCCAAGACTTTTAAATTGTGGTTGGAACAAAACAAAAACTCTGGTAAATTTACAGCTTGATGGACATATATATAACATGAGCCAAACATAAAATGTGCATATAAATAAATAGACTGGGCTGGGAATCATACTACTATGAATGAAGGGTTGAAATATGTTTGAGAACCATAGATAAATCTGCACAAAAGTTGGAGAATCAGGAAAAGGGATATTTTCAAACATTGCATGGGAATTCAACTGTTTCATTTCTGATAACATTTTCTTCTTCAGTATTTTTTCCGACTGATAGTTTTGTCCAAAGAATAGTCTACCAAATTGTTCATATATTGGTAGTGATATTGTAAATAAGCCATAAGAAGTATCGTGGAAGGTAACTGTATATACGTTGTTATCAGGTCGATTTTTTTAAAAACTATCTCCAACGGAATGAAAATAAGATCTTTTTTATTACGCTTCATGATGTAATAATGTATTGCATTTAATTTTGTCAGGGTCATTATCATTAACAGAAGAGTAACTATGAATTGTGTAATACAACATGGACATCCAAGTGATTGCTGTGAAAATGTTGAGTAAAATATCGCAATGGCAAGAAGTAAGAGTGTGCAATACATTATTTTTATGGCATTAAATTTGGTATATCCAAATGCTTCTTTCACAATCTCGTCAACAATGATATTCTTTTCTCTTTGGATTGAAATGTTTCTTGCTACATCCATTGCATAAAGTATTATTTTAATTTCAAACACCTTCTTGTCATGAGCTAATCGATTGATACAACCATTCAGCTGCCTAAAGTACTGACTTTTTCTCCTGAGATCTAACTCTCAAATTATATTGTATTGGTTAAAAAAACGCAACTGAATGCACATGCTACATACATTCCTCGCACAGATAAACAGCTAATATAGTCCCGTCACCCGAGATTCCTACAGAGTTAATTGCTCGAACTGAAATAAAATGCAATTGAAAGGTATCCACGTTTCTAATTCTGTATTTCCTCGTGTTAGATACTTCAATGTTCTCGCAATCATTCAAGCAAATGTTCTATCCAGATATTTTACTTCCATTGCTTGCAGGTCTTTTCCAACATAAGACAAAGGATGTGGCTGAAATAACGTCTACTTTTATTAAAATTACTGGAGAAAGCTTACTAACCAATGTTGTGCAGGAACTATCATTGCAAAACCTTCCCTGACCAATCTTGTTGACTGCTTGCACAGAAAACATGTATGTTGTTCCAGGATTAGGGCTGCAAATCGTTTTCTGCATTGATTTGTCCCTATACGATTGTATTGTGTTTTCTCTGAACTAGAACATATTTTAATTACATAACCCCTGATTTCTTCACCATTACACTCTGGCTCTGTCCAAAACAGGAGAACACTTATAGATGAAATTTCATAAAATGTCAGTACTTTTGGATCTTCTGGTGGACATGGGTCAGTGATAACCTCCAGAAAATCAGACTATGGTCCACATCCGATAGCATTTTGTGCCCGCACTGAAAACAGATGCAGTCTACATCCGTTCAAATTATCCACTTTGCATGTCCCCGTTATACACATCATATATGCCTTTATCAGGAACTATCATTCTTCCATTGTACTGGAGGATGGTGGACCCTCCATTGTCCTAAGGACCCTTCCATGCAAACTCAACAGAAGTTTCAAGGGGCTTTGCCTTCAGTACCAGTGGAGAACACTTGCCAGGTGTAATGTAATGCATAGTGACTACACATTTCTTAAAGGACTTAACAGATTCACAACATGAGAGCACTACATGGTACCGTTGTCCCGGCACAGGATTAATGCAATCATGAGCAGTTGTTTCCCCTGAACATGGATTATTGGCCTTGATGGAACCTCAATTCCCTGAATGTAACAATTTGATTGAAATCCGTCTACGCCATTTTGGGGTACCGAAAGACCAGTCCTACATAGTGACAATAGATTTTCCTGACGTTTCTGATGATGTTATAATGTCCTCAAGACATCTTTTGCATAGAATGTGTCAAAACATTGCAAGATTTTGGGGTTTTTATATGGATCAAGGCATATGCTGCATGAATTGTTCTACTGCTCAGTATTGTCAGCCATTGTGATTCTTTGCAAATGTTATATTTCTCTGAATCTGCAAGACATAGAGATGATCAATTTTAAATTAATGAGACTTGTTGATTCTACTAATAACTTTATTTACCATTTATATACAGGTACAATACACACACACACTATATATATATATATATATATATATATATATATATATATATATATATATATATATATATATATATATATATATATATATATATATATATATATATATATATATATATATATATTGGACTGGTGATACTGTAATTGCTAGTTGAACGTTATATCCCCCATTTACAGAAATTTTGAAAGTTTGTTCAAATATTGTTGTAAGAGCCAGTCTGTATTACCTCTTTTCGCAATAAGTGGCATGATGATGCCAATGCTTCTGTCTGTATATAAAAGAAGAATAAGAAAGGGTACTTTGAAAACACAAGCCTATTCTTTTCCGTATAATCTCAGAGACCAAAGCATTCCCTCTTTTCTAAGGAGATGATGACGCCGCCACGAGCACAAAAGAAAAGAAAGTAATTTTGCCTCGAAATTATTTTATTGAAAATGCTTGGCGAGACCGTCTGTGAAACGTGCCTGAGTTCTCAAGTAGTCCCCTTACTGTTAAGTATATGTAATTTAATTACTTGTGTGCTAGTTTGAAATTATCTTTTTTTAAATTTCATTCCTTGTTATTGTAATGATGGTTTTAGTCACTGGATTTGACATTTTTTTTTCGGAAAATGCAGTTTTCAGTTTTGACCTGATAAATACGCAATTCGATTGCTACATTTTAGTTTTAGCTGCTGACCTTGATTTGAGATTGTTAAACACAAAGTGAAAACCATTGGTTGTAATCAAGGTAATGCTTGGCTTGCTTGTTGTAAAGAACATTTTTATTTTTAAAGATTATATATTAATATTTTTTTCGTGCAATCGAACCCTTATAGCCTACGTGCAAATTGGCATTTTTCTAACGCTCTCATTTTAGAGGTCAAGGTCTCTATGATGTATTGAAAGCAGTGCATCTTTTGGGCCAAATAAACCCGTCTGAATCGAATTTAGAGACTGATTAACCAATTTTAACGTATCTTGGTATGCGGCATAGTTGCTCACCCAAGAGATTTTGTTATAAGATACATTGCTAACAACATAGCCAAGCTTAAAGAATTAATGTCATTATTTTTATGTTCAGCGTTGACTCGACTTAAATTTTGCAGGTAGCTTTACATATGGTCGATTACACTGTGGACTAAATTATTTTAAAGTTCCTACCACACATATTAAAATATAATCCAACCACACATATTGTGCTTTAATACATCGATCTTGCATTTAGCAAACAAAAATTGTTTTTGATATCAAGTGTTTTCTCGTCAAATTTTCACTCGGGCTTAGAAATGAAATGTGCATCAGTTTTTTACCATCTACCTTTGTAAACACCATGCTAATACCAATAAAAAGCTTTATACCAGGATGCAAATGCTTCTCGTCTGATTATTCTTTGATTAATACCATAGGAATACAATTGTTACAGTGCAGTACTTTGCGAGGACACATAACGAGCATCTTGTCAAAGCTAGCAAATGTACCGCCCTCAGAACGAATATTGTTTTTGTGCACATCATATACAATCTTCAAATTGTTTGTTCAATTGATTATTCTTATAACCACTTTCAAAAGATTTGTCCCGATACAAGCCGTGCTGAATAATCAATCCGAAACTTGCTATCGTAGCAGACAATCTTGAACACGTGACATCTCTTCTTATCGCTAACATTTTTGAGCAAACGTTTCCTTGAAACCGACATGTATTTTAACAATTGATTTTGTAACAGCTGTATTTCAAGATTTTATACGAGTGAAACCGCAGTAACATCAAGATAAAATTTCACATCAGGATTTCAGTGTAATTTTACGATAACTTAAAACGGTATTTATAACTGCTCCAAGTCTGTGATAACAACAATAGTATCCGACATAAGATAGTAATTGATTTGATACAAATGTATGAAAAACTAAGCTGTGATTGTTCGGGAATACGACAAATACAATTATGATGAGATTTTTTACTTACATTTTAACATAATATCTCAGAGGTATACCAGAAAATATCACATTAGAAGTAAGTTATTGCTGCTGAACCTATTGTATGAAGAATATGCGCGATTTAATGATAGATTTGAACACGAAACAAACTCGCAAGGAAGATAAAAAATTATAAAGTTTAATTACTTATTTCAGAAGATATTTCTATGCAAGATATGCAAGACAAGGTTGATATGTTTAAGTCTGTAACCAGCAAAAAAGGCATTAGAAGAATACGGCATAATTATTTTGCAGTTCCTGCATGCAAGCGTCGAATTAATATTATTTCTCTGCTGAGTGCATATATTAGTGTTTGTAAAGTGAAGATGTGCTTGTTTGTCATAGAGATGATGCAGATAATTCCGGCTCATAAAAAGATCCCGTGATAGATTCGCCACTAAGGTCTGTTACCTTTCATATCACAGGAATTGTCTTATTTCTGGTATAATAAAATTGCATAGGAACTGTTCTTTGTATGACGTTTCAAAAATGTCCTTCTGTTTTTGCTAAGTCTAACTTAGCCCACAATACTCTTTTTCCTGAAGAATAACCTGTCTGTTACAGCATATTGGTTGTTTTTATCACTGGCTTCTGCGGGCATCATTCAAATGCTTTTTTGTTTAGTATTATTATTTTTGTTTACTAGCCACTACAGGGCGCTCAGGTATTTTTATTTGATTTTTAAAAAAATACTTCCACACAACAATCTTTATTTATTATTATATCTTTCAAGAAATAACTTCCTCCATTAAACATAGAATACGTATGGATTATATTTTCCTCAAATTCGCCGCCGTGATCGAACCAGAACTTTGCTCCTTGGCGTGCAGATGGATGATATCGCCTATTTTACTTTAGTGTTAAGTTCCACGTGTCTTTACTGAAGATATCAACCAATGTTTAGCAAGTATTTGATTCCTCAGTTCTCTATGGAATATTATTTCATATCAATTAAATCTGCTAACCAAAACTCATGAACGCCATAACCAATATATCTGTGCCTTAGAAAATGTATTTTATTTTAACCTGGCTTCTTTAATTATTCTGCAAGTACATCATCTAATTTTGTTTAGACTATAGTTTGGTAATATCATTTGTTTATTCGTTTGCCTTTAGATTGCTGATAAATTTAGTTTTCTCATGAAACATAAATGTATAGCATTTGACTTTATTTTACGCACACGCACAAACGCACACAAACGTGCGCTCGCGCACACACGTACGCACACGCACACACATGCAAATACAAGCGTGCACACACACGCACGCACACAGACACGCACACATGCACGAACGAGCACACACACCCGCACACATACGCAAACACACGCCCGCACACACAAACACACGCACACACACTGCACGAAAGCACACACGCAAACAAACATGCATACACGCACGCACACACGTATACACATGAATACGCACAAACGAGCACACGCACACGCGCATACGCGCACGCGCGCACACAAACACACGCGCAAACACACACACGCACACGCACACGGATATGAGCAAATGCAAAAGAGCACTTGCACACACGCATACACATTCGGATAAACTTTAGATTTCTCATAAAACAAATGTATAGCATTTGATTTTATTTTAAACACAAACACACACGCACACACAAGCACACACGCAAGCGCGCACACACAGAAGCACACACATAGACAAACACACACATACACACGGACACACACACGCACGTGCTGATGCGCACGCGTGCACACGCGAAAACGCACACGGACACGAGCACACGCACACGCGCACACGAGCACGCGCACACGTACACGTGCACACGGACAAACATACATGCACACACGCTCACACACGCACACTCAAACGCACACATACAAACACAAGCACACAAACACGCACACACACGCACGTGTATACGTGCACGTGCGCGTGTGCACACGCGTAAACGCACACGAGCACGCACACACGCGCGCGCACACACGCACACGCTGATAAACTTTAGTTTTCTCATCAAAACATAAATGTATAGCATTTAATTTTATTTTTCACGCACACACACGCACGCAAATGCAAACGCACACGCACCCACCCACACGCACACACATGCACACACACACGCATATGCACAAGCACACGCACACACGCACACACACGCACACTCACGCACACACAACCTCACGCACACACACGCACGCACACACACACGCACGCACTCACATAGTACGCACACTCACGCATACACTCACGCACACACACTCACGCACACACACGCACATACATACACATGCATAGACACATATAAAACATTTCAGTGTGGATTGTGTGTGGATTGCTTTATATGTGCGCCCAAATCATACACAGAACATACTTTGTTTAAAGATAAGGGATTGTTTAGGTTAACTGTATCCTACTTACATAAAATATCAAATACCCACCTGACCATTCTTTCTATCTGTTTAATATCCATATAACCTCCTCATGAACTCAATACCAGTTTAGAGTCTGTTAATTCGTAAATAACTACTTGTAATATTTATAGAAAGCCGCGGTTGTAATTCTGAATTATTATCCCTTTCAACTGCATCTGTAATATACTGAATTATTTCATAAGGAGAAAACTTGGTTTGTTACTGTCACATTAATATTTTCAGTTGAATTAATTTATTCATGACCAGTGATATGATGCCTTTGAACTTTTTTTGTTTCTATTTCAAAACATATAATACAAACTTCTTGCTTAACCACAATCTGCTCATTATCTCCTGTACGCTTTTCCGTATATCACATCTGAAACACAGTTATTATCTATAATTCAGAACATCACCAATTTATTTAAATTGTGGAGTGTTTTCCTTAAAATTTAAAATGGTTCTTGAGAATATTTATCCGAGGTTTTTACTCTAAATATGTATGATCATTCCACTTCGTTTTGTTTTCTGTGCATCTGTCTGTGTATACCATAATCCAAGTATACTATAATCATGAAGTTTCTGAAATAAAATCATGGACATGGGTTATTTCTTATAATAACTGGTAGCACCAACATTGCAAATTTCCGTGTGTTTTCACGTCTTGAGAGAGACATTTATTGCATTTGCAAATTGTTAAATCATTGTATGTTCCCCTAATATGATTTTGCACCCTTCACATTAATCATTAGTTTTTATATTGCTAAATTGAAATATTTTTCATGGTCAATTTGTCTGACTTGTTTACAGAATATCAATGCTATTTTCAAATTTATTCTCAGTGAATCAGCTATGACATTTGCTGCAGGTATATCAGCTGCTAAATTAGTAATTCTCCCTCTTGTAATATTTCCATAAAGGAAAGCAAGTCATTCATATTCTTCGATTTACAAACTTGGCTTGCACCATCTATCTCATCATTGTGTTTAATGGCATAGTTAATGTTTTGTGGGTCAGCAGCTCCCGATCTTAACTTTCAGTAGTGTATTCATTATTCCTTGCTCTATTTTCTTTGTTTTCAAATAAATACTGGTAGCCACGAGCCTTTGAATGCCATACAATTTACAATCACTTAATTTAAAAATTTCATTACGTACCATTAAAATGGTTGTATTTAATAAGCATTCTTTCGAAATTGTTCAAACTCCTCTATTGTCATCTGCTTTCACATTTACATAGTATTATATACAAAAACTACTAGGTAGTATCACTTGCAAGCATTGCTTAGGTTTTATATAATTCATTAATATAATATTTGGTTGGATTAGGTTTTATATAATTCATTAATATAATGTTTGGTTGGATTAGGTTTTATATAATTCACTAATATAATGTTTGGTTGGATTATGTTTTATATAATTCATTAATATAATGTTTGGCTGGATTAGGTTTTATATAATTCACTAATATAATGTTTGGTTGGATTAGGTTTTATATAATTCATTAATATAATGTTTGGTTGGATTAGGTTTTATATAATTCACTAATATAATGTTTGGTTGGATTAGGTTTTATATAATTCACTAATATAATGTTTGGTTGGATTATGTTTTATATAATTCATTAATATAATGTTTGGCTGGATTAGGTTTTATATAATTCACTAATATAATGTTTGGTTGGATTAGGTTTTATATAATTCATTAATATAATGTTTGGTTGGATTAGGTTTTATATAATTCACTAATAATAATGTTTGGTTGGATTAAGATTTTTAACAACATTCATTGCTTGGTGTGGAGTGGCATATCGTCCGTATATTGATGACGAGTGTAAGAATAAAGAGAAAGACTTACAAATGACTTATGTAAGTTCTGACAATCCAGACATTTTGTAGAGCTCTTACAGTCAGTTTTACTAAAGGATAATTAATGCAGTCAATTGATCATCACACAAAGAAAGGACTGTTGTAGTAAGGCATTTTTGTTAATATTTGTAAATTGTTCTAAATAAGCCTGTTAAGTGATGGGGTCAGCTAAAATCATTGTTAGTATAATGACCCCAGAAACTGGTGAAAACGGCATGATAAAATCAAAATCTGACTGAGTCACGCTCATTTGGGAAGGAAACGTATGGTAATGACCTTTGTAACCTTAGGTAAAAGTGTGCAATGTTAACGTCAGGAAATATACGTAGATAAATGATATACACAGTCAATATCAAGTGTATACTCCATGAACCCAGATAGCATACATTTAAATGATGAGCTTTGAAGTGAAAGTGCATTGGATATTATCCACCACTGCCACAATCGTCACCTGTAGACTGACCCACTCTGATCATTCAAGTGTTCATATAAATAGACTGACCCACTCTGATCATTCAAGTGTTCATATAAACCTCTCCCAGAGACATACAAATTCCACCGTCCCTGGAGGACAATCTCTTTTTATCTTTTTATTGTTTAGTTTTTTTAAATACCGTTCAAAACATAGATTATTCTTAAAGTTACCAATTCGTTCACTTAGTGCTAACATTTTAATATCAATGCTAGTACTGATTACAAAAGGTTTATTTTAAACATCTGTTGAAAAATAATATATAAAGTTTTAAAATTTATTTTAAGTCATTCAAATATTTTCTTAGTCGTTCCAGACTTTTTTCTTTTTTTTATCGATGCTTCCTTGCACCAAATATGTACTATAGGTTGTTGATCCGTGTATACTTCTTTCAGTTAGAACGTGTTTGATTCGGACTTTGACCTTTAACAATCCAACAATACGTTCATTTTCGGACATGATAACATCTGATATTTTTTTATTGTTTGAGTCAGCCATAAATAAATTGTGGCTGGATTTGATGCTTTTGGGGACACTGCCTTTCATTATCATTCAAATTATTAAAATAATTCCTACCTATTTGCGCATCAACACGTCTTTGTACAAACTATTTGATGCCTTCATCAGTTGTTTAAATCTATCATCTAATTATGAACCAGTATTTTATAACATTTAAGTAAGCATGTATTGCTTGAGCTACTGATCGTCATTCTCAATTTTCTTTTCTCCAAGTATTTGAACCAAAATTCATATATGACCTAAAAAGATGTACTTTCTGTTTTGTTAGATATTTGCGCGAGCTTCTAGAGATAAGTAAAAACATCGCGTTACACAAAAAAAAGTGCAAATATATAACTTTTTCATCTCTATATCTTTAATGCTGATATTTAAATACTTTTTGGTTGCTCCATGTAAGTTCTGGAAACTTGTATTCACATTTAATGAAAAAGTCACCCCGAAAATTATCCCCATAACGTTTACTAGGTAAGAAAGTCAAGCAAATGTGAATAATTCCCGTTTAGGTCATATTAGTGTTACTTATATGATCAAGAAAAAATAATGACATTTTTGGTTTAAAAATCCAATAAATTGTATCCAGTTTAGTCTATATACACCTGTAATGAATGAATTCTAACAATTTAGGTTAATAGTAATTTATGAAACTGTAAGTATTATTCGATTTGCTAAAACCTTTTAATTTTGCTTCAAGCACTCAAACACACGTACATTATTTCGTTGTCGCTTTTAACATTCATTCAATCTTTGACTTTATCCATATATGTTTGAAAGTTATATAAACCATATAGAATTAAAACTGTTTATGTTTGAGCTTTACATTCTTACTTTTGTGAGGTCTTCAATTTTGCTGTGTGCAAAAAGAACAATTGGTTAGTATTGGTAAAATGTTCATTAATTTCGAAATGTTTGAATCGAATGAAGTCAAACCTGTGAATGCACAGTTTATAAGAGCACATTCAGAATCTAACCCATGAGCTGCGAGAATGCATTTAAAAATTAATTTCTACAGATTCAGGTGAAACGCAAATAACGATTGCATCCAAAACGCATCATCTGTTTAATTATGATATCTGAATGTTATAAGAAGCTTGAGTGTTTTGAAAATGTTCAAATTGTGAAACATTGATCAGATGAGAAAACATTGCAATACTTGCAGTACACAACCTCTGTCATCACTATTACACCTAATGATAATTTTCAAGATTAAGTAATTTAAAACAAAAAAGTGATTCCAGAAGACAAGAAGATTCATTTGGATTCTGGACGTCATGTTGTATATG
The DNA here is from genome assembly GCA_016746295.1 of Potamilus streckersoni. NCBI lineage: Eukaryota > Metazoa > Mollusca > Bivalvia > Unionida > Unionidae > Potamilus > Potamilus streckersoni. Next base: position 2,134,848 of record JAEAOA010002295.1, read on the forward strand.
TGTGTGTTAGCTTTTACTTGCAAACAAGACACTGTGGCAACTGTATGGAAAGACCATGCAAAGACATGAAAACCATTCTGACTCGAACTCATTAAATGAAACGATCTAAGTGTAAGCTATTGACATAAATTGTGTTTTGTCAGTGGGTAGCTGGAATGTGAAAATAATCTTCAAGAGCTATAGAACGACTTTTTCACAGGCTGACTTTAACTTTGTCCATGTCAAGTCTATATTGGATATAGGTCGATCATGCTATTGTTTATAGAATCGCTTGAAACACTTGCCTTCTGGTTTCTCTTTGGAAATGTGTTATTCTTTCATGCATGAGACAAATCAAATCACATCTAGTTTGACTAGGTGACATTTCCTCCCAATACAAAGAGAACATCTCTCCCTAAAACAATAAACTTACTCAGTCTTCAATTTATGAAGATGAGAGAATCACAAAAGATCAAAGATTTACAGGGGTCATTCGATCTTACGTTTTCAAGAGGACGATTGATTAAAGTCCCGATACCTGATATGTTTGTCAAGAGAAAGTACATTACATTAGACTCCACAATGTCCATATTGTCAAAAAGGAAAGCAATCGCCAAGATAGCAGAAAAGGGTGATAAAATTCATGCCTTGTTATCAATGTCAAGAAAAGGGACCATTGTCCTCAACATGTTCCAAGAGAAAGAACAAAGGAAAAGGCTGTTAAGAGTAGGGTATAGGTCGCTACACATGATGGATTGGATATTGTATGTGAGGAGTTTCTGTACGATTTGGAATTTTAACTTAGCATCAGCAATTTTCATTCATATCTCTAAAATTTCTCCAATGTGTTGGTTTGATAGAGGTGTCTAGCACCGGAACATCATGCCGGATACATTTAGCATCACGTCCCACCCAGTCAAATTATCCTGACACCAGACCGACTAAATTTAACATTACCTTCCTAATGCTTAGCGTCAAGCTAGGCAGCTGATAGTACCTTTTTCATAAGTCTTTGGAATAACACGAACCCGCGACCTCCCACATCTGAAGTTGACGCTCTATACACTTTGACCACCTGAGATGTTCGTATTTAATAGCATATGTATATAATTGACCAGTACACAATGTGTGTTGATGACACAGCGTGAGGTGTTGATATTATATTACGTGCTATAGTATATGGTGTTAGGTTAGGTTTTAGGGTTAGGGGTGCTGGATAGTACATGACGGGGTATTGGTCATTACCTAGGATTTGCCGTAGATCCATAAAGTGTAACTGACATGTTAAATTCCAGTGCGTGGCCAGAGTGTCTCCCAGATTTGAACCTACGGATTCGCTCTGATGGCCGAGTGTTAAAGCGTCCGCCTCGGATGCGGTAGGTCGCGATTTGGGACCCCGGCCGAGTCATACGAAAGACTTATAAAAATGGTAATAACAGCTTCCTCGCTTTGCGCTTAGCGCTAAAAGGAAACTGGTTGGCCTGGTGTCAGGATAACGTGACTGGGTGGTACAACATTCTACATGTCTGCATCTTGATTCTCCAGAGCTAAACATTACTACAAACTGTCACACTGGAGACATTGTAGCGATATGACTGAAAATTGTTAAAGCTACGTTAAAAATATCACACACACACACACACACACACACACACACACAGAGTAATTTTGGTCCTGCATATGAATCCAAAGTGCCTCCAATATGTTAAACCTGTGACCTAATGTTTATTGGGCTGAACTATTCCTTAACATACTGTGAAAGGAACTGCGGTATACCGCAATTATAAAAGCGACAGACAATTTGATGATCAGGGCAAGAGGCTTGAAATTGTTTTCTTTTGAAGAAAAAAAACTCTTTTCGTCAGTCACTAGTTGAACAATGAGCGTGTGTGTGGGTGTGTGTGTGTGTGATTTGCACTTTTATCGTAGCTCTAACAATTTTTCAGTCATATCGCTACGATATCTGCAGTGTGGCAGTTTAAAGTGTTGTCTAGCACTGGGGTATCATGCCACAGTCACGGTTGTATGATGTCTCACCCAGTTACATTATGCTGACACCAGGCCTACCAGTCCTAACACTAACCTCTTAATGCTTAGCGGCTAGCGGGACAGCTGTTAGTACAATGTTTATAAGTCTGTGGTTTGACTCGGAAGGGATTCGAACTTTCGACCTTCTGATTCAGAGGAGGACGCTCTAACCTCGAGGCCAATAGCTGGAAAGACCTATTGCGATACTTTATAGCAGAACAGCACCAAATGTTATTAAAAAAAATAATTCTTTATATTGTCACAAAAGAGAATAGAATGTCTGAGCTTAAAAGAAAATCGCAGCCCTTCTCCCGAAAATCGAATGATCAGTCATACACAAACACGTGGGAAAGATACTTAACTTATGATGATCAGCTGTCTTACAAAGGAATATATGCACATAATACATTAACATCCACTAATAAATAACTAAATAAAATGAATTTTATTATTGGAAATGTTTCCAAAAGTTGGATTTGATCCGAATCTCTTTCTCAACATCCCAATTGACCACCAATTGACACTATCAGACGTGTGATTAAAGGAGTATAAATTTAAATATATTTGTAAAACTTAAAAATTAATTTGTGACAAATACATCTCTTTTATAACAACAAGAACATGTAAATATGATTAGGTCATGAAGAATGACAAAATGCTGTTAGTATCATGGAATTCGTAACAAGTTTGATCGGAAATTTCCGTACATTCCCTACAGACGGTACCAAAGGAAAAAAAAATGTACCTCGGTAAACCGGTATAGCGTTAATACCGGACACTTCTAATAACTATCATTTGAGGCAAGGTCCAAGACAGTTAAGTTGTAAGGGTCGATTTGCATACTGGGTGAGTGTCAGAAATTGCCCTTCTATAAAGCCATCTTCTCTGCATTAACCCCACCTCTCAACTTAGTCTATTTAATTCACGCGTTGTTTGCTCGGGTATTTTCTACTGACCTTATTGACCTTACCTTTATAACTGCCAGATACACCAAGGTGTGGGTTATGGTTTAGCATTGCCCAGTAATATTCCTCAGGGCTGCAGACTTCTTTGCACCACTCCAGAAAATCTCGTGCCTTTTCATCATAAATTATAAACCGAACAAAGTTCCTGCTAAAGATGACATATGCACTGCCCTTAACAATTGTTAGATTGTGTGGGGGATTAGATTTTGTTACATTTGTCCTGTACATAGTTGCCTTCCCTCCGTCCTGTGGAATGTATTTGTTAATATATTTTAATCGATTTGAAAGCATGCGATTACTTGTAATCCCCTCGATGTCATTTGCAATGTTAGATATTTGTAAAAGTTTTACTATTTCTAGGCTTGTTTTGATTGGATACTGTTGGCTCAGAAGATTAATAAAATATTTCCATTCCCAATTCTTCTGCAATAAGTCGGCCATGCAGTTAATATCTGCTTGTAGTCTCTTGAACCCCGCATATACGATAGTCTCCTTTTCGGAAACCACAAAAACATTATCAAAACATCCAGTAATGGCATGTACGGCGCTGTGAACCTCCACTGACGATGAAAGGTCGAAGTGGAACAAATAGATATTTTGAGGTCTGTAAATTGCCATTAGGAGCTTCTCCATTTGCTCTACCTCTTTGCACATAAGAATGATATAGGCAATCGGAAATTTCTCTTCTTCCATTGTCACGATGAAGTCCAGGAAGTCATGCTTCCCTTTGTAAGCTTTACAATCGGATGTCAAATGTTAATATTCAGCATCAGAGCATCAGGAATAGCATTTTTGGTATGTTTCATCATTCAAGTGGTGGCAATAGCAATTTCCTCTTTCTGTCCCTCTTTTATACGTTTACAATCCACTGCTGTTACAAGTCGTGTATGTTTTCTGGTTAGAAATTTCTTCTTGCGTGTAACGTTCGGAGCTTGTATTCTATTAAACGAAATTCCGAAGGAGGCATTTTAGACGAAGACAATTTCTTACAGTCACCACCACAATCTGAATAATAGTGGACCATCCAGACAAAGCAAGCGACACTAAACATTATTACTCCAGCAGCTTTTCGTCCGACGATTTCTTGGCATGACGGTAAGGAAATAAACAGTAGGTCTCCTGCAAATAGAGAGAACTAATTAGAATGTGACTGTTTCAAGAGCGAGAAAGATAAATATATAAATATTTAGCTTGGGCTAACTTATCGGACTCACATTACTAATGATATTGAAGAATGAGAACCAGTATGGAAATGGGTGAACAAAATTTAAGAGTATATATGGCTTTGATTGGCCAGGATTGGTTGATAATGAAAGTAAAGATAAGAATTTAGTCAAAAGAAGCTATTGAGACTTTATCCTAGATCTAACTGAAAAATAGAGACAGTCTTATTGATGAAATTTAAGTCCTTTTGCAGACTTCAGTTTTGAACTCATTGCTGAATTTAGCATCTGAATTTTGGATGCGGAATTGAAACACATAGATCCAGTCGCAGCTCATTTTGTTTTCTTTGCAATAAAGCTGTCATCAATGATGTGTCTATATATTTGATCATGATCATTCAGAAATTTAAATTTATTGAATTTTTAATATCAAGTAGTTTGCATAGGTTTACTGGGTAAGCTGAATTGGTGAGACCTAACATCTACTGAGTAAGAATTCTGAGTTTACAATGTGATAAAATAGAAGACAAAACCAGAGCAAGACCTAAGATGAATGACTAGAAAGAAGAAAAAGTATAAGGTAGTTTTTAAATACTGGTACCATTAAATAACCAATTGATACAATCGTAAAATGCCAACAACGGAAAGATAATCTTGCCACTACAAGTAATGAGAGCTTGTAAATTATTTCTTCCGCTCTCGTATCTCAGAGTGACATAAGCGAACATACGTGCATATATGAACAACGCCAAAAGATTGTGTCTCATGAGGTGTTCTTTATTGCTCACATGCTAAATGAAAATTTTAGAATTGCTTTTATTTCATGAAAATATTACTTTTTCTGACGCAAACTGTTTCCATTCGATCCACTCCTAGATGCTTATTTTAACGATCTGATGTCGAACGTAAAAGCTGTCGTACGTACGTACGAACGCACGCACGTACGTGTGTGTGTGCGCTGCGTTTCACAGCATCCGAGCACAACACTGGCTATGTGGTACTAGGTAAATGTAAAGTTTAAAAAAATTGTGAATAATGCAGAATTTCAGCATTCTTAGAGTAATTAAAATCTTTCTCACATTTACGTAATTAATGATTCATAAATATGAAGAATTTTGTATTCGTGAGATAAATATTGTAAAAACACTGAAGAAAATAAATGAGCATAGTCTACAATAGAAATAATTGTAAATGTCTAATAACACATACATACTTCTTTCAGACAGGAAGCGATATATTGAATTTAGTCAAACTTCTTATTGATGAAAAAGATGGTAAATGTATTTATCCTAAGCTAAATACATTTTAAAACGTGTTTGATCCATTATTAAATGGAACCCTCTAGATAGTAGGAGATAATAAAGAAAATATGGCAGAAAGACTTGGAAATTAATATTACTTTTACGTTGTACTGGTTTCTGTTCTAAACCATATGCTCAGCCTATTCGTGTTATTGCTTTTCTATTATTATTATTATTATTATTATTATTATTATTATTATTATTATTATTATTATTATTATTATTATTATTATTATTATTATTATTATTATTATTAAATAATTATTGAAATATTGAATAATATTGAATAATAGAGCCCAAAAAATCCACAAATAACGATTTCACATATTTTTTACCCTATGTTACAATAATCAAAAGTTTGCAATGGCTTGGACAAAAAAAAATATAAAAGGGTGCTAACTATGAGTGCATAAGGATTTGTAAACATTAACCATATGTATACAAAAATTCAAATAATTAAACAAATTAATGCTTAAATTTGTAAAATGCATACTAATATATGCCTGATGGTGATTTGGAATCAAATTGGACCATCATGTATACTCTCTTCCGCATTTTATTGATTGATTGATTGTCGATTTATCCTTAACATACAAAAAAAACGTTTCATGATCAGGTCAATATACAAATTAACAAAATTTTAAAACATTTCCTTTATAGAATGATTCGATATATATATATATATATATATATATATATATATATATATATATATATATATATATATATATATATATATATATAGATAGATAGATAGATAGATAGATAGATAGATAGATAGATAGATAGATTTTGTATAAATCTTTTTATTTTGTATTTCATTTTATCGTCTAACATGTTTTTGATAAGTTTACTTGAGTCGTAGATGTAGTTCATGTTGGCACGTGCTGTCTATGATGACGAAAATTCATTGTTCAGAAGTATTGGGAAATTGCATGCTTCCTCATGTGAGTGCAGTTCAGGCTACGTTTTAGGATTCCCATATATGCCTTTGAGTTTTTGCGATTCATGCACAGTCACATACAAACTGTCCTGTTCGAGAGTCAGTCACGGACAGTCTGTCGTAGTTGAGTCGAGTCATACAACTTTTATTTTGTTGTGCCAGAAGAATGTATTATATCTACGTAAAATAACACAACCTGTTCTAGAGGAACTATTCACTTCTTTATAACTTTACTAGCGAGCAACATTGAATATTTGGACTTTTTCTTCCTAATTTTGGAACGGGACAACACGTACATTGTTTTTGTGAAAAATTATGGAAATTGCGGACAACCACCAGTTTGGACCAGAACATACGTTAGTCTGTGTTTAGAACTTTTTTCAGGACTTATTTTATTATAATTGAACAAAATTTGGACCATTTCTCTAAAAACGTGAAGTCTCGTTTAAATAATTTACATTATTTTACGTGATCTAGTAAATAAGTTGTATCATTAAAATTCATAAAGCTTGTTGTGTGCACTTTTTCTTTTTATGTTGCACAGAACGAGCTATATATATATATATATATATATATATATATATATATATATATATATATATATATATATATATATTTCTCGCACACATTAATGACTTTGTGTACCACGCATGTGTCGTATAGAATACAAAGCGTTGGGTAGAATAATTTTAATAAATGACCTTACAAAAGAAAATGTAGCAAACTCTTTAAATCCAATCAAGAATGAAAATACAATTATCTTGCCATATATATGCATGTTTTACTGATAAAATACAAGCAATTTGCACAAATCTTAAAAATATATTTTACATCTATTGTTACATTTACATTAGATAACATCACATTGTAATTCGGTCACTGGAATGCGTTTTCAACTTCCTCAAGAGTTGTTTTGATTTTCGACTACTTGAATTTTCATAAATGAGTACCAAATGCCCTTACGTTTTTTTTCAAGATATTTGTGAAGAGCAAATAGCCCCGATTTATTTCATAAAGTTTAAAGACCACTGTCCAAGCGTATTATTTTACATATTGGAGCATCAATGGCCCAACGTTTTCTTTTCATATATTTTGGGGTCCAACTGCCCAGTTTTGTTCTTAATTTTTAGGACCTATAGTCCCTTAGTCCCATGCCAAACCGACCAAATTTTTAGGATATAGTCCGAACCCAAGCTGCTTAATCTTGGTCCATTATTTCCGTTTGATCAAGTTAATATGAAAGTTAGGCGAAATCTGACACCCTGAATGGTAACATCAGGATCAGTGGGGTAGTAAAGGTAAATGAAGTCCGGGGCGACGATAACGGCTCAAAGGGGTTTCGGCGCTAAAAAAAACCTCTGGCGCTCATGGCATTGACGCCCCAAGATCTCTGGCTCCCAGACCCCCTTCCCTCATCCATCTCTCCCCTCCTTAGGTACACTACTGTTGGCAATAATCATATATCTAACCGGTATTTACAAGAAAAAAGATATCACAGTTAATAAAATTAATATATTACGTTTCGTATATACTTTCAGATATGAGAATTGTTCAATACAATTACCACATAATAAAGCATTTAATCCAATAAAAATCAAAATAGATTTGAAAATATTTTACATAGTTTGTAAATTCTTTGATATTTCTCTTAACAAAGACTGGATATATAAGACTGTAAACCAAGGTTTTGGAGAATTGACTGCTAACTTAGAAAGTAAAATATAGTTACCGATGAGGAACATGGGTATAATGGAGGTGCATTCTAGCTGGAAATATTAATTGAATTGTCATCCACTCTAAAGTAGCATGAACGTTATTTCTTTGTGCCATAAAGCTAAGAAGTAACAGATGAAGGAATGTCTCGTTTAAATCGAAGTTTGAGGTAATAATGTGTATTTTAGATGCACAAGTAGAGAATAGACAACTGTTGCACTTTCTATTTCTATTGTTCAAGACACATAAAGTTCTTTGGAAAAGTAATTTTGGGCGAAGAAGGCTGTGACTCAGATGAAAGTATTGCAAGAATATATCGTCATTAGATTTCATACCAAACTATGTTGTTAGTAGTGATGGTATCTTCCTTTTAGCGAGTAATATGGTATATGAATTAGAGTGAGTTTTATAACAATTTTACTAAAGTTACCAAATTCATTGAAACTTGGACCTAATGCTATAAAGCTATACTAGTTATCTGTTAATTAGCTAGTAATTAATCATTCGAAATAAACAGTATACAGAACATGCAATGAAATTAAAAGTTAATGTAAATAAATGAAATTAAAAATGACGTAGTTAAAGAAATACAATATTATGGAAGTCCAGAAAAGAATAAATCAGCATATATGTATTTAAACTTTGTTGAGGTTAGCATGAAATGTGATTGAATGGGCGTTACCCCGTCTAGTGTAGTAGTTGTTAATTTTACTGAACTTATTAGTGACATAATATTTGCTATGATTTTCTGTTAAACCTTTTAGCAATAAGACAGTACGTAGCAAAGTTGTAAAGCATGTCTAAATTGTAACCTCTCCTGTAAGTGTTTGAATACTATCAATGAAAATTGTAAATAAAGCAAACTACGATGAAATAAGTTATACGATAGTTATTAAATTCAATATATGTCACGGAATGATTTCTTACTCCGGAGAAGGACAGACAGTATAAAGGTTAAATAGCAGGTCATGGTCGCGGGTTGTTACTCGCTCAAGACCGACAGAGATACAAACAGGCGAAATGATGAGAGAAGAGAGATTTTCAGTTAAAATGTGTATTGTCGCAAAACTGGTGGTTCGAATATTGTCGCGCTTCTTGAACGAGCCTTGTAGCACATGTACTCTGGTCGACGAAAAACCTAGTCTCTACTCTTTTTTAGATTCCCCGGTTTGACCCTTTCCTGCTCGGGAAACTATGGCCAAATGTGTTTGTTTTGACTGGTAGCTATACTGCTTCGCTTATAAGGAGACATCATCACATAATACCGCTCCATATCACACCACAAGAGGCCAGTAGGCTCGTTTATATCCCCAACCGGGCGAGGGAATCACGTTACCCAAATACTATTACTCTAGACAGTGCTATAAACCCAGTTAACATTTAAAAAATTCAAACATAAAATTCAAACATAAACTTTAACGAAACTAAAGTTAACTTATACGAAAAGAAAATTACTGAAATGGCTCATTACAATATATATGTCGACCTGGCTCAACCTTATGGGCCACATGTCTTGTTAGCTTATTGCTTTCTTCTGTGACGAAACTTTTGGAGGATTCCTCTCTTTTCACGTCTTTTCATGTATCTCATCTTGCGTTTATTCATCAGAAATATTTCTAAAATTTATATCTCTGAGATAGTGTATCTTCATTTATCCATTTTCCTTTCTCTTTGTCCATATTGTGTAGTTCTCCACTATATGGGCACATCTTATCATTTTCATTGGTTTCCCAACTGTAGCCTCCATTGCCTGTAATTCGTCTCTGTTAGGGATTTTGGGGCTTACCAACTGGTCGTTTGCTTCTGCTTCTGTTTGATATTTTCTGGTGACTGATCCTCCCGCCATAGGTAAGATTTATATCTATGTTATCATTTTTCGGGCGTTCGCTATTGTTGTTGTTATAGAAGTCTGTCTTGCGTCCTTTTTCTTTTGGCTATCGGTCTCTTCAGCTCTTTAGTGTCTCTTGTCTTCATACATTTGTTCAGTTTGTGGCCTGTGTTCCAACATTTAAAACATGTCCAGTCATAAATGCATCCACGATACCAAGCTCTAGCTAGGAAACCATGTAGATTAAAGAATAATAGTAATTTAACTGTATCTTCTTTTTGGAATTTCAAAAATTCCCCCTCCTGTTTGTATAGCTGGGTGAGTAATATATGTTGCCATCCTGATGCTTTTGACATTGATGTTAAATTTCTCTTCAGATGTTTGCATTGTGAATTCTATTGGTTCAAGTGGTATTCCTGACAGATGAATTTCCATACAATTCTGGACTATTCCTCTTCTAAATGTTTTGGCATAGAACACTCGTCCATACCTTTCTCAGATTTAATTTGTCCAGTCACATTATCCTGACTCCAGGCCGACGAGTCCTAACACTAACCTCTAAATGTTGAGCTGCCAAAATGATATCAACTCCCTTCCTCATTCGACTAAAAGCCATCATGTATTATGTCTCTACTCCTTTCCTCGCTATCTCATTAAAAATTTTGCTAGTAGTTTGAAGTTTGAGGTCTCATTCGGATATGGAGGTTATAGCTACTCCTTGTGCTCTATCCAGTCTACCTTCAGAAAGTTTCCTTCAGTGTGGGATTTGAAAAGTTGCTGCAAGAGAGGCATTTTCTACTTAAGATTTTGTAGTCACAAAGACATGATATTTGTAGATATATCTTTTTAGCTGTGTTCACAGTACGAGTTCGTTCATGCAAAATAAAGTTGTAAAAAAGAGTCCTTTTTGTATTTGATATTTCAATATAGCATTATTTAACAAAATATCGAATAACGGATATACACAACACATATTTTCTTTATCTTGATATCTGTTTTTTTTTAAGCAATGTAAGCCATGATCATGCCATTCACACAAGCTGTGTAAGTTTGGTTATAATATTGGGCACTTATGGAATTGATTTTCATAACTGGATTTCTCAATCAACACCCTGAACTTCTCACACATTTCTGGATACAAAACATTGCAATTTAAACAAATAAAACAAGTTAAGTTTAAGGTGTATGTAATTTTTATCTATAATATACTAGTATTGATAGATGCAATCAAGGACAGTTACACATATACATTATTTTTAATACAATCCTAGTTAAGAAAAATGCATGGAAAGATTGATGGCGGCGTCATCCAACGATGATTCGAATTTTCCATAATATGAACTGACAAAACGTAATAGTGAGAGTAAATATTACTGCAAAAGAATCCAAATTATTAGAAATCATACACTTTATTGGCCGAATAGACATAATTCGAAGTTGAACTTCACACATGGTAGAAGGGTAAACATAGGGAACACGATCATGATGATGGCCATGAGATTGCAACGATTATGATTGCGATCGTAGGTATGACAACTTTGACGCCATGACTAACGAAGAATCAATGTTAATCCACATTAATTATTGTATATGTATTGTTTACTGTATACAAAATGCTTTAGTTCAAATGTCACTGCTGGCTATTACTGGTGTCTACGTTTGCTTGTTTAGCTAATGACCATTGCAATATGGATGGTGTCTGCCTTTCCTTGCTTTCTGATGCATAACAAATATTTCCATATTCTTACTTAAAACGTCAGAGGAATTTTATCATCTGCATTATGTGTCATTTTTTACCTGATATATAAGACAGTGATATCGTTGTGATATGTGAACACAAACCGACCAAGCAAACAAGCAAATTTGAAGATCCATTACAGTGACAGAGGTTGTTGTACAAATATAGATAATACTGAAAACTACTTAATCTAGTAAGGTAGAAGAGGTGGACTATCAATATTGAAACAGCGTTAAGAAAAAACCCTAAATTGCAGATATGACCAAATTGTTGGCATTGAATCAAGACCAGTAAAATATGTCACAGTTTAAATATTCGGTCTGTATTTACCCTGTGACGAAAATCTTTTTCTTTTATCAAAAAATATAAATTCAATTAAATCCCTCTATAAGTATTACTTGTGTTATGGTGAATTATGGGAGATTTTAATGTCAGCTACATAGAACATAGAATCAAAATTATCATAGTGTACATGATATAAATGGAAACCATTCACAGTTTTGTTAACAATAACGAATTGATAAAACTAAACCAGTCAAATTTTAAAATAGAATGAGTTATATTTTCGAGCCACGCATAACAACCCGTGATTAAACAAATGTTCACATAAGAATGCATTACTTGGTCGTTGGCTGCCTTTTTTTACCTTTTTTTTTACAAAATACGATACGTGACAAGTCTCATATCATCATTCCGTGTTTCGTTTCCGGCTGCAAAGTATTGTAACCTTTTTTTTCTTCTAAGTTTATCTATTCGTCCTGGTCTACATATGAATATGAAAAATTAGTAGCTTATCAACTCGAAAAGTAGATAGATTATGGTGAATTGATCACCCAATCAAGCTACAAATAGAACATAGAAAATTAATTTCTGTATTGATGGATACAGCTTTTCAGGTCTTACCCAAAATAAAATGTTTAGTCCTCTTTGGTCACCTAAAGTTGGGAAATTGCCGGACAAAGCTCGATACTCATCGACAATTTGAATAAAATACATGAAAGATCAGCAAGGGTTTGCCCATGAATCTTACAAGCAATATAAAGCTGCAGAAAGGGAATTTGCAACTACACAGAAAGATTCGATGCAGGATCAAGAAAATATCTTTCTTCAAAATCTTAGATGAAGCAGCCGACTTAAAGGTTAGGCTTTTTGGAAGTTGTACAACTGACGGCATAACAAGGGAAAACATTCCAAACGTTGATTGAATGAAAACATGACGTGAATTACCTTTCGCTCCGGACGAGGTGTTTCGCCTGTTTACAGGATATTTGTCTAAATTGCACGTTCAATATACAGACATATTTGTAAATTATGAAAAGACTTTTGTCCTTGTATTGATGAACTTCTCTAAAAAAAAAACATTTAGTTATGAAAAACAGCATCTGTCATCAAAACAACTCAAACTTAAAAAAAGCACAGAGCATTGATGGTTTTCAAAATTAATATTAACATTCCGTGGGGATGGGAGTATCACAGAGTTAGTCACAATGCTTTTTAAATGGGAAAGAGCTCCTTATTACATACCATGCGATTGGAAAGGTGGGGCAATCGTGCCAATTTACAAAGATTAAGGGAAATATAATAATGACAATTATATAGCTACTTCGTTGTGCACTGAATTACAAGCTATCAGAAGTCCTTATTTTTAATAGATAAAAGCACTATATTTAACAACCCTAATGCCAAACAACATTGGTTGCAGTAGATACTGCATAGTGTAACATCACCTTTCAATTTATACGAAACTTTTTTTCACGTTAGAACAAAGATTAAGAGTGTTTATTGCTTTCTTAGCTATTCAGAGGGCCTTTGACACTGTAAATCACGACAGGCTTTTCCTAAAACACAGAAAACATTTACATAATCATACTCAAATATTCAAACCCTTGGATGAATTAATCAAAATCCAAACTTTTCGAATAGAAAACGGCATTTGGCAATGGGCATTTTGTCAAAATTTTTATATCTTGTTATTATTACTAACCTTTCACAAGAAATACATGATTTAAAATTAGGGCTACTAGTTGGCTCTATTATATCTGGAATATCAGTACTAACCGATGATAGAATTCCGCTCGCAAAGTATTCGTAAGCAATTGCTCCCAGGGACAAATCAATTTGCAAATGATGATTGATAAAAGTAACATACTATTTTGGACCTTCATTTTCAGCGTTAGTAATTGGTGTGTATAGATGTTACTTAAAATTATCATACAATATGCAAAAATTTAACTTGAAAATAGGCAATCATATTCTACCTATTTTGAAATTTAACCAATCTTGTTTGAAGTTCTGTGTGTTCCGATATGAATTGTTTTACAAACGTAGACAGAGTTTGTATTAAAGGTAGACAGTCATTTTATTATCTTGTAGGGATTGGCACAAACGAAGCTATAGGCAATTCTCTCACCTCAGCTTGTAAAAAAAAATCGTCAGCGATTTTTTTGAATATCATACTTAAAAATTTGAAGCTCGATAATATTCAGCATCACTAAACCAAATTGCTGCAAAGTTTTCCTCACACAAAACGGTCACGAATGAGAGAATGTTTAAAGAGATGAAAGAGAATTATATCAGAAAATGTTAAAAGGAAACTGAACGTTCTAGAAAAATTGTCATCTTCAAGAACATATAGCATCTTAAAAATATTTTTAATATAAAGATTATACATATATCTTTCTGGAAAAGTTGATTTAAAACAGAACGTCTTTATTCCCCATTTATATAGCATTTTGCACAAATATAATATTTGTGAATTTATATAACTTGTTGTTAGAGATGGAGAGACAAACTAATTACAGGACAAATAAATGGAAACAAATTATTAAACATACTACTCGTGAAAACGCGCGCTTTGCAAACTTGTGCCACACTGATATGTCCTACGCGAGATTAAAAGATGTTCCTGCTTCATACGACAACATAGTTACATTTAGTTACCTCCCATGCAAACGTTCTGATAATGGTTCCAATTAATACTATACACGTCTGTAAACATTGCAGTCATTCTTACACAGATTTAATAACCCATGAATTTGTTTGCTGTTAGAGCACTGTACGACGATGGGAAAATATTTTGGACATATATTATAAATATCTTTGACATTTCTCTTGTATTCATTCACGATATGTCAGATGACGAATTTTGTTTTTCAAAAACATCTTCTGGGTAGAAATTTTCCAACGATGTCGGCTTAGACGAAAATAAAATACAAAGAAATTGCATAATGCCTGCTTCAGTGTTCTCTGCATCTGTAATTCATGGAATCTTTGTTACTAACAAGATCGATTTTTAAATTATCCAGGTTAAAAAGACAAACGATGGTGGAAAGCTTCATAGCCGTATGCTCATGCTTGCTATATTTTGACATTGCATATACAATATTATTTTTATTATGAAAAATAATCGTGATGTGTAAAATAATTAAATTATAAAGGATTTGCAGGAGTGAATTTTGCGTGTTAATAAAATGCACTTCTACGATATTCATCTCACGTTAATTTAATTGTATACAAAAATGTATTATTCTTTTACTTTTCCGTTCTTGTATTATTTACATCTGATAAGACTGATGATGATGAAGACGTGGACCTCTTTGCTTTATCTGGAGTTAGTCTCAAAATTTATTTTAGAAGCTTTATAGTTATATCTCAAGGAGACTTGTAGACAATACACGCCCGTTGGTTAATTGAGTAAACTCACTCTATTCTTAGCACTGTTATAAGGAGCGATATGTATTTAAACGTATCTAGAAATATCTACACCTGTCACATAGCTGTTACCTATGCTGTGACTTTACCAGTGTCTCTTCATGTGTTTGATTTATTTTGGTGACACTGGTTTCTCTTGTACAGTATTCTGGGTCTTTTATCAAACTATGTTGAGGATGGAAATGGGGTTGACCATATGTTTATGGCTAAATTAGTCGATTGACCCAAAAGTGATAAATTCAAGCGAAAATTATGCAAAATTCAGTCACAAGTCGAAAAATGGGCCAGAAATTTGGTTACTGTTTTCGATCATCTAGAGTGAAAATTTAGTCGGTTTGCCCATAGATCTTATGAAACACAATCTGGGTGATCGGCCTTACAATTTTATGAAATAAACTCTCAGCCATTGAGCCTCAAAAAATTATGAAAATTTAATGGTCTTCAGATTTAATGATAAACTATTGGGCATTATTCATGAAAAGTTAGAAAGAAACGATAGGCCACTAGCCACAAAAATTCACATAATATGTTAACCCAGTGGTTTTATAAAATTTATGATAAACTCTTGGCCAGTAGTCCTCAAAACATTTTGTGAATACACTAGGCTAATGGTCCCTAATTTTAAAAGAGTACAAAATATGACAAAGAACAAAACTTATCAAGAGATTTACTTATATTCTACATTACAATGTTTAATATCGTTGATGTAGGATGCCATCAGTGGTCATCCATTGTAACTCAATTATTTAAAATTACTGATGAAATCATTACATGTGATTTTATTATTGATTTCAATGTAAATTATAACCATCGATATATTACCTCTCTACAAAAAGGAGTAAATTGACTTCATAACATTTACCAAACCAGATACTCACGCGTTTGATAGGCCTGTCATGCATGCATGCCAATTATAAATTTTGCACAAAGCCTTCTTCCAGCTATCTACAACGCTACTTTGGAGGTATGCATAGCAACATGGGTGCCCGCACAAAGCAGCAAGGAGAGTGCACTTGCCTCACTCCACTGGACTTCACCTCTGAACATGTTTTGGCCTACATCCATAGAACTTAATATACTACCCTTCCCTCTCTCCCTAAGAAAAGTCTTCGGTCGCCCCTGAATAATAATACAAATGCTTGAGTGGAAATGGGGTGGGTGCATGGGTGAACTAGCAAAATATCCCATTTAAAGTTCAGACGGCAATGTTATTCTCGTGAATATAAACCTTCAGTCTTTCAATTTTATTTGCATTTTTGATACAGTATATATAATCCGTATGGAAAAAACACATTCTCACTACGGCGCTCAAAAGTTTATATAGTTACAAATTAGAGATGTAAAAACACGACACCCATCGCTAACAGCTAATTGGACATATTTTCGCGGCAATGATGTTTCGAATTCATGCCAAAGCCTGGTTGAATAAAACTAAATCGATTTATGGGTTATGTTTTTGAGTCCTAACCAAAGGTTTCTTTTCCGACCCAAAAGTAACCAACCTGATACATTAAATTTGTCACGTGCGAAAACTGGTAACGCAAATACGAATATGATGGTCTCATGTCCGCCATGTTCTTTCAATACAAACATGGCGTAGACTCATTTAAACGCCATTTTACTTCTGTCGTGAGGAGGGACAACCTCAGATATACTTTGGTCTAACGATGACGTTACTGGACCAAAATCAAGATCGCCAAAACGGTCACACTATTATCAATGAAAACGTATCTCTGATCAAAGCTCTGCCGAAACACGGCCAAGCTGTCAAATGTACGATGAAAGATGAACACGAAGCAGGGTATCATCCATAAATTTTTAACAATGAAAATTCATCTTTTATTATTTAAAGGACACGTAGCTGATATTTTATTGATCTGGATTGGGTGAGGATACGGCTGAGGAGCAATTTGATTTGGTCCTATCGGCCAGAAAACTTGCAAGCTTAACTGCGCCAAAAACTACACGACAAAATAAATCTATGTAGACAATGGAAATTTGTCAAGCGTATTGGTATGGTTAGAACTTTGGCATCTAAACTCAAATTTTTCCACAGACAAAAATTTGGAAGACATATTTGGATTTATATATAGAGGTCTTGATTATATTGTCACTGATTAATTTCTTTTTCATTATTATAACATTGAGAACTTTTAGTACGTTTTGGGTTGCAAATGATGAATATGTATTTAGCAATACAAAATCTGGTTCGTTTTAATTTTGTGACATTTACTAAACTGGGTTTCTAAATGCATTGACTAAAATTATATAGACTTTAAGGTTTGCCTTTACATGAGTGAAGAGAAAAAAAACCCCACTAGTTCTTGTTGTTTCATATCTTCAGATAAGTCGCCCTGATCAAACATAATCCTGTATGCGAATTAATCGGAGAGTTAAGTATTACTCGCTCATCTTTTGTGAAAATGTAACGAATGTTCTTGACAGTACATCCGTATAAGCACGGATGTTCAAATAACTAGTAATACAATCTAATTAGGCTTTTGTCTCTAAACGTCTCGGTAACTACACGTTTTCCCTTAGAAACGTATCGTCATTTAATATCAATCAATGCAGCGGATATAGGCGTTTCCTTACCAGCACCTGGATAAAGTCTCAGTTTGACAATGCTAGGATAGCACTGAGGTACGACCTGAGATGATAGTACGGTGCTTCAGAAGCCAAATCTATATTTTGTGTTTTGGATGAAGTGTGGTCTTATCTAATATAAAACACAAAGACGGAATTCGGTGCAAAGTCAGGGAGAAAATTACAATAACGCATTTTAGTATTACATTTTCACCCCTTGGTTCTGCACAATGTGATGGTGATCCCAAGCTATTATGGTGTGCATTATAGACTCATATAAAGCACCTTGTATTTGGGCAAACCCCGATGTAAGCACTGTTTTTTCTTTCATTACTTCATGTTGTTGTTTTTTTTTAAAAATCCAATAGGTTTTTTTAATTTTCCTTAAGGGATTTTACTTTTCCTTAATAACAGGAGATTGTTCACTTGTTCAGCTTGAATCTAGAAAATCTGTAATTTTAATTTCCTCAAGCTCACGTGAAGTAAAACACTGTTCTTTTTTTAATTTAACTGGAATGTGTTTTTATTGCATTCTAGAAAGAAGAAAAAAGTTATCTGACTCCACATTTTGAAGATGTATATGACTAGAAGAGTTTATGTTTGTGTTTGTTTTTTCATGTCAGTGGTCGACACATTGGACAATGTACACACACTACATCGACGATTGTTACACTTGAGACAGATAATAGGTGAATACCTACGGTAGATAGCCTGTCTAACTAACGAGAAGTCTGGAATACTTAACGTCGTATATGACTAATAACGCTGTCTCCACATTGGGCGAGACTCGGATATGTGTTCTTCCAACTGACTAGGGAATATCAAGAATAAGGTAAGCCCCAAAAGTCTCTGATTTTCATATTTAATAGCGGTAATTTATTTATCGAGATGATATTTTCAAACACTTTAATACCTTGATCGTGGTTTATGTATAATCTGGACAGCCCCTCATGCTTATCTTTTCGTGTTACATTATGCCCTTCGGGCATACACTATTTGAACGCTTTCTGCCTTCCGGTGCGCGCAGATTTGTTGCTAGGAAGGAAGGATGAACTATATACAAAGGAGATAAAAGAAGATAGAAATTACAATGTATATATTACCCCCACCTCATCCTGTCTGGTTATTCTGATGAAGGATGATTTGTGAACCTGTATGATGATACAAAAGAGGTATTTGTGTATTATACTTAATTTCATTTACGTATTATACTTAAGTGCAAGCGCTTTATGGTCTAACATTGAATGAAAGTTATGAAAACTGACATCAGGATTAAAGGCATAACGTAAGAGATCTACAAATTAATGTAGAATAGTAAAATCCGAGGTCATCAGTTACTCTTAAACATGTGGCCAGAGGCGTCTCATCTAGAAGCATCTAATCGATGAAGAAATTCAAGGCTGTCACCTTCATGTCACCTTCATGTCACGAATCCATCAGTATAATCTAAGTCGTCACTTGAGAGAGATCCTACGTGATATAAGCAGAATATTTATTCACTCTTGCACTATAACAACATTCAACCCGATTTTTTTTGTCTGAGTTAGTGACCAGTGGTTATTTATCAACATTTAAACAATCTCATAACAAATATATTGAATGTATACATCACAGTTGCGTGTTTGAATTTAATGGGCGTTTTGACAGGAAGTGTGTGTGTGTGTGTGTGTGTGTGTGTGTGTGTGTGTGCGTTTGTAAAAGCGGCGAAAGGGGGACATTTTTGTGAATACACACCAACAGAGCGGTGATACACCTCGAAACGGGAACGTCCCCGTTTTGTAATGTCGGTTTAAATTGATTGCTAATGCCTTATTTAATTATACAAACTTTAAAATAAAGGTATCTGGGCATGTCCCCGTTTGTCGATCTTTTTCACCTTATGCTATACACAACAATACACACATCCCACTCGACTCAAAATTTCGTGTATATCAGTCGAAAAACTGCCTATCTGTTTACATGGTAAAAATTCACTGTTTTGCTGTCGGTTTGCTCACTTTGCTTTCGCATTAATCACGAAGATTGCACCAAGAACAGCTACCATGATTAAATCTTGGATGTAAACATATACAAATATATATGATATTTTTTTTTAACACAAAGCAATATTGATGTACATGTCTATTAATGGATAGTCGTACATAACACATTTCGCCAAATTAGATCGGAAACACAAGAAAACTGAATGAAAGGTTTCATGCAGGTATAATGCATGGTTTTTACGATGGGCAAGAGATTCTAACAATTCGTCTGTGCTTGTATATTTTACCTCCTATTTAACTCTGAGCCATGCACATCTGGATAAATACACTGGAAAATATCAACATAAATTTTAATTCATTCAAATATGGTTAGAAGCAAAAAAAAAATAAGAAAAGTCTACATGGCAACCAAAACAAAATACCATTTCTTTCCTCCAATTAACCGTATTAGAGTTAAATCTGACAAGTTAAGCTTGAGCCAATAGGAAATAAAAAGAAATTTGGTAAGTACTTGTACATGGCATCAATCACTACAGTAAAAATAAAAGTTTTCATACTCATATTTAGTGCTTCTTGATGTATCATAAATGTGCATGCTGGCTGAAGTATAGATAATGTGAAACAAAATAATCAGATAAGTTTTTTGACTCAGAAGTAAATTATCAAATATGTCTCATTCTTTCCTCTTTACATGCAAGAGATCTCTTTAGTGAACGAATGAAACGAACTATGCTAATTATCCTCTAATTAATACTTGATCACCAATATCATAACTACACATATACACAAGAATTTCACAGTTGCTTGCCTTCCTCAAAACTGCATTGTTTTTCTTTATTACAATTCAGCTTTTTTCAAACTCCTGGATTTACATTTTTACGTATTTAAAAATTAAATTCAATATATTAATTTTAATTTCGTTTGTTAATATGATTGGGAATTATGTATACGAGGTGGGATTACTGCAATATTTAGATTCAATTGCTTTCTATTTAGGATCATAATACCTACTTATTTAATGTCCCCTATTTGATGCTAAACATGCAATTTCTATCACTGTGTATATGCGTGTCTCCCCGTTCTAATGGTAAAGAATATCATACAGTGTTTCATGGAAACCAACCAAAAAAACAGTTAGAAAGGATATATATATATATATATATATATATATATATATATATATATATATATATATATATATATATATATATATATATATATAGATATACACGGGAAACTGTGGCTGCTTTGATGGTGTGTTAGGAAACGGCGTAGAGTAAAGATGTCCCCTGCAGTATAGCAGTATAACCACCCCGTCGGAGCAAGCACACTTGGTCGTCTTCCGTTGGGTAGGAGAGAGCCAGGCCAGGAATCTGAAAAGGTTAGAGACAAGGTCTTTCATCTACTAGCATCCCGGCGCTCCAGGAATCTGAAAAGGTTAGAGACAAGGTCTTTCATCTACTAGCATCCCGGCGCTCCAGGAATCTGAAAAGGTTAGAGACAAGGTCTTTCATCTACTAGCATCCCGGCGCTACAAGGCTTGTCCAAGTAAACGCAGAGTGATTGTGACAATACACGTTTTGGCTGAGGATAACTCTTCTTTCATCATTTTGCACTGTCGTCTCTGTCTATCGATCACGAGCGGATAACGACGCGACACTGTAACCGGTATGTGACGGCGACCCAGTCGGCGACTAGAAGAAGACCCAGTCTGCGACCGAGACTGAGACAAGTCTGTGACACAGTCGGCGACCAGAGGGAGATCAGTTGGCAAATCTGCAATACAGTCGAGAGACAGAGAAGGACCAGTCGGCGAACCTGCGACAAGTCTAAAGCCCAGTCGGTTACTGCCACCGAAACAGCGACACAATCGGCGACTGTGACCAAGTTCGCGACTGAGACAACGACACAGTCGGCGACTGCGACCGCTTCTGATACCAAGTCGGTGACCGAGACTGCTACAGTTGGCGACTCTACGACAAGTCGGCGACTGCAACCAGTCGTAGACCCTGCGACTAGTCTGTAACCAAGTCGGCGACACCCAAGAATCCTGGAATAAGACGGTATCCCCCTGAGGTAGGAATCTGTCATACTCTGGAGTGCTAGTCATCAGACAGATTCAGCTTGGTAACACTCCTAATACAATACCTATCACAAAGAACCCGAGATAGCGAGACTCTGGTCAGTGTAGCTGAGGGATTATTCCGTTACAGTACCATTTTTATAAGTCTGATATGACTCGACCGACCTCTCGCATCCGAGGCTCTAACCACCTGGTCACCGGAGAAGTTCTCAGAAAAGATTTATCGTGCATTACTACACATGGCGAAAAATAATTTAACTTTTCAAGATTTTCTAAATTACTTAGTTTTTATTGTTGCCTTAACGTAGCTCATTTAAATATTGTGATTTAAATCTAATTATATTACTTTCGGACACTTTAAACCTTCTTTTAATGTATAATTATATTTGTAAATAATTTAATTTGACGTGCTTCAATCTTAAAAAAAAGTCTTTTATGTACGATATTTTGTCATGCTCGTTTATGGTTTAAATTTGTTTTATATGTACGGTTGGTGATGTGATGACCTGCTGTGTGCTTTCAGTATTGGGATGGTGTTTTGGTGTCTGAAATCTAAGAATAAGTATCCACAATACTAAACTCTCTTCCAGTCGCAAAAGAAAATGGAGGTTCTTATAATCTGACAATAATTGCTGACTAGTGAGCATAGTCATAAATAACAGTCACTATCTGATATTTTATCAGCCGGAGTAGTAGATTAGATCAGGGCGAGTATAAAAACGCGCACCCCCCTCTCCTCACTACTGACTGTACTTTAGGCTCCGTTAATTGAGAAAATACATAATGACAAAAATCTGTCATGAACCCAGTAACCGTTGTAAATTAATTCACATTTTATTCATCATAATAACAAATGGCATGTTATAAGTACATTGATAAATAGTAGTATATGTGAAATGTGTATATAGGTATATTTAGTTTCTCAACGTGGAGCCCTTGGAATAACCCAGGGATAAGCCAGCCACAGGTTGGGAACCACTGGACTAGATTATTTTCATGATCATACAATTTGATTACAAGCAGATCTCCACTGTCCTGGGTGAAGATTTTCATCATCATAGTATCAGCGACAACGCTGACTGAAAGACCTGTTTGCGTGTGGGTATGAATGCGCGCGTTTTTATGTGTGATATTTGTTAACTTGTCCAGGACATTTAGTCCTACGTGAAGATTTGACTACGACAACTTGAGAGTCATGTTCTAACGACCTTAGAATTAAGTCAATGGAAATGCAGCTTTCAAACATCTGAAAGCGTATCAAATCGTTCGGTACACATTCATGCTCTTCATCCACATTGTTCAATCTCCAAACGCGAAGATATAAAACTTCATCTGATTGATAGATAAAATTATCGATTACGGTTATAACATAGGTTATCCGAACATAATCCCTAAGCGGTCGTTGTCAGATCTTCATGCAGGACAGCGGAGATCTGATCCTAATCAGATTGGACATGAATATAAGTAGATGGATGGATGGATGGATGGATGGATGGATGGATGGATGGATGGATGGATGGATGGATGGATGGATAGATGGGTAGATAGATAGATAGATAGATAGATAGATAGATAGATAGATAGATAGATAGATAGATAGATAGATAGATAGATAGATAGATAGATAGATAGATAGATAGATAGATAGATAGAAAGTTATGTACCAGATAGACAAAAATCGAGTTGGGTGCATTTTGTAGAAATGTTGATTTTATAAATAATGTCAGAAAGCTGACTCCAAACTTGAGTTGCAGTAATCCAATAGTTTTTAAGAAAAGGTTGAAAATAGCAAAACACAACTAATCACTTTGGGTGAGCTATTTAATGTACAACTCTTTACCTCAATGTATATGCCAAGTATCAGATAATATAGCATACGGTAAAAGAGGCAGCTTGCATGTCTTCTGACGTTTCTGATTGTAATCAAAGAGAAAAATAGTTTATCAATACTCTGTATAAAGAGAAAAATAGTTTATCAGTACTCTCTATATGTCACGTTTTGGAACAACCGTCATGGTCTCTTCCTTTTATTTTATAAAAAGCTTAGATAATAAATGAGTATGACTAATGGGTGGTCTCCGGATAATTTCTCACTCGCAATATGTATCGATTTTGTTTTTATAAAAGAAACCCAGTTTACATGTTACCGAAGTTCGAGTAAATATAGCACAGCATTCAAGGGCATAATGTAAGTTCAACTCTGACGACATCTGTTTTTATTTTAATAACGATAAAATTCATATATGAAGTATGTCTCCTTAACAGTAAGCTCGATTTCTAATCAAGGCAGATAACCAAAGTTTTCGAACGGAAACGAAACGAGTGGAGATACGGCAAAGTTTTAAGGAAATAAATGGCCCTATCAGCTAACATTCTGAAGGATACATGTAATAATCGAACTTGATCTAGATATTTTTAATATTAAGCACCGTCTAAATTTGGCTTTAATCCTTAAAGCCGTTCATAACCGTCGGTGAGTGGAATCGAAGTGCACGATACATGCTAAGAACGCGAATGGTTGGATTTTGTGATGTGATGTGATGTGATTATGATTTTTAACGTAGCTTTAACAATTTTTCAGTCATATTGCTACGATGTCTGCAATGTGGCAATAAATAGTGATGTCTAGCACTGGGGCATCATTCCGCAGACATGTAGCATGATATCCCACCCAGTCACCTTATCCTGACACGAGGCCGATCAGTCCTAACACTAATCTCTTAATGCTGAGCGTCAAGCGAGGCAGCTGTTAGTACCATTTTTGTAAGTCTTTGGTTTGACTCGACCGAAGAACCATTGACCCGCACTCATTTTGGCCGAACCCAAACAAGAATATAATTGCATGCGTCTTAAACTACTCGGCTACCCGGAATCGTTTCTACGAATGGAAGGTGTGTGGGGATTAAGTGTTTTGATGTCCTGTGTTTTGTGGCTCAAGATATTTAGCATTAGATGGTGGAGACGTAAATTTGGTTTATCTAAACATATGCAGTTTAACCAGGGCAAACAGGGCGGTCGCCATGACTATGGTGGCAGGAGATACGGGCCCCTTTCACCCACACCTTAATCCGGCAATGACGCTACATACGTGAAGTATAGGGCCTAACGAAGTGTCATCCTCGAAACCCAAGAGTGATCTATTCCGTTACAATCCCATTTATCACGCGATAAATAGGCGTAACGGAATCAATCACACGTGGATTTTGAACGATGCGGGAGTATGTGATGAAAGGAAACAGGGGCGGTTTTGGGTTGGCGAATGTGGAAGGTGGAAATGACAGGGAAGGGAAGGAGGTAGGGGTAGGTTAGCCGTGTTGAAATAAGGTTCATGTAAAATTAGACGAGGAACGAATGCGGGTTCGATTCCAACCAAAGATTCACTCCTGTTTGGCTAAAATTATGTTTCTTGGGCAATGAACTTTATTCCAATGATTCGTCACTAAATAGCATTTGGGTTGCTCTCTCGTAAAACGTAGGACCAAACAATAATATATCTATCTTTTTGCCCCATCTGATCACTGAATCTCAATATATCCGATCATCTGTGTCTATCCATGCCGTTATGAAATTTATTCTATCTCTCTCTCTCTCTCTCTCTCTCTCTCTCTCTCTCTCTCTCTCTCTCTCTCTCTCTCTCTCTCTCTCTCTCTCTCCATCCTCTCTCTCTCTCTCTCCATCCTCTATCTCTCTCCATCCTCTCTCTCTCTCTCTCCATCCCCTCTCTCTCTCTCTCCATCCTCTCTCTCTCTCTCTCTCTCTCTCTCTCCATCCTCTCTCTCTCTCTCCATCCTCTCTCTCTCCATCCCCCCCCTCTCTCTCTCCATCCTCTCTCTCTCTCTCTCTCTCTCTCTCTCTCTCTCTCTCTCTCTCTCTCTCTCTCTCTCTCTCTCTCTCTCTCTCTCTCTCGCTTGTACTTGCACATGTGTAAGAGCATGGCATGCATCTGTACACCTCTCCAAATTCCTATTCAAGTACATCCTTCCTACCTTCACGGTATTAAAATGCATTCCAGTATGAACCATAGAACTGATATGACATTGCCTGTGTAAGTCTAGCGGTTTAAAATTTACCGTAAAATGGCACACGTAATTGAATAAGTAAAAGCAATTACTAGCTTGAACTAAAATGAAATATATCGTGAACTTGAGCTTCAATATTTATGCAAGGTATAAACGATCTGTTTGGGGTTAAACGTGGCCAGAATTTATTAATTTAATTGTCGTTTACAATACTTCAATCTGATTAACGATTAAATTGTCCCCACAAACCACAAAATTCAAGGTAATCCACACCCAGTTTATCTGTAAGGGCTAAAGTACGTGTTCCACAAAGCAGTTTACATCTTAAACGTATTCTAACTTATAAACTATATTATAAACAGCCATGTTGCTAATGTCTTGTTTAATATTGAAAAGTGCACATGTATATATGCCACTTTAGTTCAGAAGATAACAAATTCTTCAATACAAATTATATAATAAATTTTACAAATTCTTTAATATATATTTTAATATATTTTATTAAAGATTTTTTAATTTACATTATTTCACTTCATCTCAGCTCTGATGTATTAGCGTGATTTATTGGCGCTAATCAGCAGACGAACAATGCTGACACACGCACGCACGCACTCACACACGCACACACATACACACACACACACACACACACACATATATATATATATATATATATATATATATATATATATATATATATATATATATATATATATATATATATATATATATATATATATATATATATATATATATATATATATATATATATGTATAACCAGTAACACACTCATACTCACACTCACACCCACACATACATATACACACACGTATGTATATATTACTAGTAACTGGCCTGAACACGACGACTGTGTTAACTATTACATAAGATAAAAATAAATATTCTCTGTAACGACTGTGCAGTAACCCGTTATGTACATCAACTGGTTCAGATCCTTTAGTCTGGACTGTAATCATTTTGATACTGCTGCTACTACTACTACTACTACTACTACTACTACTACTGATAATAATAATAATAATAATAATAATAATAATAATAATAATAATAATAATAATAATAATAATAATAATATAATGATGATGATAATAATAATAATAATAATAATAATAATAATAATAATAATAATAATAATAATAATAATAATAATAATAATAATAATATAATGATGATGATAATAATAATAATAATAATAATAATAATAATAATAATAATAATAATAATAATAATAATAATAATAATAATAATAATAATAATAATTGCATTAAATGAGAATAGCACATTTAACCAATGCTAATCTTCCATGTGACCCTCACATACAGATTTAATAAACATATTAGCAAAATTTACGAAAGAATAATTCATATTATAAGTAGTAACAGTAAGTACCACATGTAGTACAATCTTTTATGAATGCATCAGTTCTAGTGTACCAGAGCGTATCTTACAATTGTTTTTAACTTTTGTGACCCGTGATTTCCTCTAATATTTGCTAACGAAAGCTGTTATAGGTGGAAAATTCCTACTGATGGCATGTGCTGATTCCTACCTTGAACAAAAACTATTCGCGCGAATCTGCAACCAGTTAGATGAAAAAGGCGTAAGATTCGTTATGGCCTGGATTTTCGTGGTCGGAGGAATTAAAAGGTTCTGTGATCCCTCCTTCTGGCTGGTAAGATCGTGACTGGGTGCAAGGATCAAATTTGTAGAAAACCTAATTAATTATTCAAAACAGATATTGATTTAAAAATATTTCTCAGGTACAGGTCCATTTACACTCAGGAAAATATATCGTGAGTTGACTAAATTATATTGGAATAGAACGCTGTGCAATTTCTTCAGTATTCTTAGCGTACCAATTGTAACCTTTAATAGATTGGTTCATCAACATGTAATAGGCAACTGCATGAATTGTGTGGATACTATTTTTCATTTTTTGCCGACATCTTGTTATTTTTTATGTGATATTATAAGGGTCTATGCCGGTCTCATCATAAATGCAAGCTGGCTTTACAAACTAAAACAACGATACAATTTGAGCAAAATGAACACGATACCTACATCATCTAACCCACCATCTATAAAAAATTAGATTGTGCTGTCTGAACTTGTATCATATTTTCCATGTAGTGTGATTCCATGATTATGTCCCTTAGATGCTTGTTCTTCATATGTGAACTGAGTTTTAAAAATTTCGGCGAACGTTTTTCTTGTTGTATTCCAAACTGAACTCTATATAGAATATTTGCTTGTTTTAAGTCCATTTGTTGCAATTATTTTTTTATTTATCTTGTACTTGATTTACACGGAAATTCGAAAAGATAACAAAACACGTTTTTGAGATGTTAAAAGGATTAATCACAAACTGAGCTACAATGTTACTGGCATATAGTAAGCCTGATTATAAATCTGATTGATTAAATAAAATAATGGATAAAAAGATATATCACAGATGTGAAAAAAGAGATATAACTGAGTTTTAGAGAACATTAAGTTATTGTAAATCTTGTGAAAGGCATATTGACCAAAAAAACATTGCAAAATGGAGATAAAAAATAAAGGATATTTTTGGAAATTGTGTAACGAAAACGAGAGCATCGAAATCAACCGTGATTTAAAAGTATCTGAATAAGGAAATTTCAGAATAATGCAAAATTTGAAAGAAAAATTTCAAAAGCACTAAAGTAAAACATTATATCAGATACGGTGTTCCATAAATTTTTATCGTAGATGGCTAAACGTCAGAAAACCTGAAGGTTGCATTGAAGACGACACTTACATTCATCAAGTCTTGCTATCTTCATCGAAGAAAATGTTTTAACTGGTCAAACACAAACAGCGAAATCATTTTCATGAATGAGTAAACTCATTTGAGGCAGGACGGAAGAATACGTGATACATGTTCAATTATTCAGATGGCAACTTCGTCATTTAAGTACTATTGCATTTTTTCTCATAACCACTAATAGTATTGTATAAGAGATAGAAATTTCAGTATTAATTTTTTGTGTAACAATTGTCAAAATGACAAATGCGTTAACAAAAAATCAACTAAAGCATTTTTTTTATTTATGAAGCATTTATTAAATTCCTTCGGATTTATTTTGTTTTGAGAAGTTGAGATTGACATGATTGCATGTTATCAAGCTAATACTGGAAATGGATGCAATCCAAACGTATACGATAACATTAAGTGAAATAACGTATCAAATTTGCTGCAATATTGTCATCATTCAGTTCATTTTTAAATAATATAAATTATCATTTGAAAGAAGTATGGTAACTAGTCATCTCAGAGTGCAGCATCGGACAATGATGCCCAACTTTGTACAGCTGTGGCAGTGATAAAGATTTGATATGCCTTCTTGATTTATTTTTGATGCATTCTTTCCAACTCGTTTTTAATTGAATCTTTACCGGTCGTATCTTTGTGTGTTCCATTTGTAATGGAGAATAGTGAGCTCCTGCATGTACTTTTCAGATTCTGTAGAAGTGATATTGCAAGATATTACTGTTATTTTTGTCCTTGATAGATAAAAACTATATTGCACCAGTGCTTTTGATTTATTTCTCTATTCAAGAAACTAACTTTTTCTTGTAGGCTCCTACAAATGTAACAGAAGAAAGGAGTAAAGTCAACAAACTTTGTATATTTTAGCAAACTAAATTATTTCCTAGAAAACAATGTAAAAATTGGTAAATAGGGCTTACAGTTTGTGAATATAATCCAAAATTTGATCTTAAGAATGAAAACACAAGTCTAATCACTAATAGTTCTATTAGAATCCAGGTTTGAATCTCGACGACGTACAAATATGGAAGGCGATGACGTCAGATGTGATCCAATGTACGAATATCAGCAATTCCTCACTTGAATTGCAGGTTTTGTTTCCGTAAACGCCAGAATAAATTTCCTTGAATATCTTTCAGAATCTATTTTATAAGAAGTTTAGCTTGTTGAGTTTCCAGAAGTATAAATTATTAAATCCAAAAATCAGAAGAAAAACAAACAATGTTGCAACAAATAAAATAACACCTTGTTCCTTCAGGCTGTTAAAACTACCAAGCCAGAAAAATTTGAAGAATGCGTATTTAAACCCCCAAAATATCATTTCATATCTCGCGAGATTGGTCACGTGGTCTATTACTACAAGATGTCTACCATGTACACCAAGGTAACCCAATTTATATAAAAAACAATCATATATAAACGTTATTTACACATGGTGATCACGCAAGGAAAGTGTCGCCCTAATATTGCCCAATCATTTTAGTTCCCTGTTTACGCTCTTGCCAGCCCAAGACGAACTAGGGTAAATAAAAATGATTCTCATTTTACACTTCTACGTCATAAGTAAACTACATTTACTAAAAGAAAATTACGAAGAATTTTGAATCCTTTCAATAATCATTATAACAAAATGTAAGGAAACAAAAATAAAATTAAACAATCTTTGAAACTTGCACACAAGCAATTAAGTTACATATAAGTAACACTAACCAATCACTGAGACTGGCAATTAAATTCGTTATATATTTGAAATTTCTTTGTAAGAAGATGACGTAAGTAACGCACAAGATTATCTACAAATTGATGATACTGTAAATCTTTCTTATTGCTTTTTCATTGCAAAGTTGAAAATGCTACTGCAAGTGAAGGTACTTGAGCTCTATAGTTGAAAAGAGGGGTGAGATAAAAGAAACCATTACCTTGAGTAAATTGCACTATCAATTGGACGAAATAGCTTGATAATAAAAATGCACAATAGTCTCCTGTGTGAAACCAGATGTAAGACAGTTCCAGTTCTGACGAAATACAGCATATGATTGATATCATCTAGCTTTATAACAATTTAGAGGGGAAGGTGTTGACCATATTCTGTGTCACAAAAAGCGATAGATGAGTGCTTCTTTGATGGCGCAGAATCCGTTGGAACCATCTGGTTTTCAAAGGCAACCAGTAAAAGTAACGCAGGAAACTGAGATGCGAATAGTGGGCAATTTGATAATGAGTTATAAAAAGCTCTGACTACAATTGACGAATAGCATAGGAAAATTAATTGCGGAAAACTTCCACCAGCTCTGGGCATATTTGCTAACCAAGAGGAAAAGGAATTACGATGTTATGTAAATATTGTAGAAGTTGTAAATGCGAAACCTTCAGCTTTGATGTCTGATGTTGAAAGTTATTAAAATAGGTTAGAGACATGAACAATACGTCAATGAAATATACGCAACCAGGAAAGTTAAAGTGTAAGACCTGTTGGTCAGAGTAAACATTGAAAAGATCGAAACTAATGTTTGAGGAGAAAAGGAACAATAGTTGCCAATATAAATAAAGAGCGACAACCATGTTTATATCATCACATGATTTTTATAGCATATTTGGTGAAAGTTTCTTATTTACATCTATGGGTCCGGGCGTAGAAGAACTTTTTTATTCGTCTTTTTCATCTGTTTAAAGTCCCTCTTGGAACATACACCAATTAGTACAATATTCACCACTCTTCCTAAACTACATGTAGGATTGCCATGCAAATGTAAAAACACATTCATTACAAAGTGCACTTGGTCCTAAATGGAAATATAGTAACCATCTCTAAATCCGTCATTTTGCTACTTTCTCCTAAATGAATGGCCATATAAATATAGAACTGAAAAAATGCTACTTTTGATGTCTTGTTTGACGTAAAATAATGGTGCCGATCTGAATTCCAATATGACAGTCACTGCAGCCATCTTGCATTTTTATCGCTAGTACTCATGAAAAACAAAAAACATATAGACATGATATTTTAACCCAAATCATGTGTAGTTCTCACTAAAATAGTGCCATACAGTGTTTCGAACATGGTTTTTTTTTACCAAATTAACATATTATGTCTAGTCAGTCCTACACGAAAATGGCCCGATCTGACCACCGATATTGTCACGACAGCTGATGCTCATCCTATATGAAAAGTCATATAAATATTGGAGTTCTGCCAGAAAATATATTGTGATGTCTAGATGATAATATATGAAATGGTGCTGATCTATCTAAAATTTATATCGACATGTAGTTTTCGCAAAAACACTGATTATTAAAATTTAATGAAAATGTTGCCAATCTGACCTATATATAGCAGATATAGTGGACATACTAAAACTATTGTCACTAATTCCCCAAG
Source organism: Potamilus streckersoni (assembly GCA_016746295.1). NCBI lineage: Eukaryota > Metazoa > Mollusca > Bivalvia > Unionida > Unionidae > Potamilus > Potamilus streckersoni. The sequence goes on from JAEAOA010002295.1 coordinate 2,167,079, forward strand.
GAATTAAAACTTACTTAAATGGTTCTAACAAATGCATTATTTGGTACTTAGGATTAACAGATTAGTTTTAGGATTGGTCGGCCTGGTGTGAGGATAATATGACTGGGTGGGGCATCATGCTACATGTCTGCGGCATGATTTCCCATTGCTAGACATCACTATAAACTGCCACACTGCAGACATCATAGCGATATGACTAAAACATTGTTAAAGCTACGTTAAAAATCCAAATCACACACTCACATCACACGCATGCTCAAGGTATTTCATGTACCACACTGGGAGTCCTATCTTCAAAGTCAAAGTCACAGTTAAATATTTTATATTTTTATTGTACTTTACCCTTTGTGCCATTTGTGACTGATAGATGAAGTTGATTAATCATATATATCATCAAAAGATGATGTGTCTGTTCCTACATG